>VYZX01007317.1:426870-439534 GCA_013401335.1 Brachypteracias leptosomus | reverse complement strand
GCAGGGGGGGGCGGGGGGGCCGGGAGGGGCGGGGGGAGCCGCCGAGGCCGAATCCGCCCCCCCCCGGCGGGCAGGGCTGCAGCCCCGCGGCCTGCGGGGCCCCCTGGGGAGGCCCGAACCGCAGCCCTGGAGCCCGGGGGAGCCCAGCCCCAAGCTGGGGGTACCGGGGAAACGTCTCGGTTAGGCCTTGAACCGGGAACCGCCCCTCGCACCCCCACGGGCAGGGCTGGTGTAACACCCTCCCCCTCCCCTCAGACCCGGGGATGGGACCTCAGTGCACCCCGTGGTGGTGACACCCCCCCCCTCCGCCCGCGAACCCCCTTTCCCTGCCACCCCCCAGTCTGACAATGGCTCCTGGGGTCTGGGATGGGCCTCACGCTATGGGAACCCCCCACCCCAAAAATGGGGAGGGCCGGTGTGACCTTCTCCCCATGGCTGCACAGGGCTGGGGGGCGAGTACCTGTCCTCATGTCGACTGGGGAACTGCCACGTTCTGGGGGCTCTTGGGGTAGCAGGAAGGGCAGATGCCAGCACCAGAGTCCATGCTGGTGGGTAGAGTCACCTGGCTGGATCATCCTGCTGGGTGCTCATGGCCCATGACACCCTGAAAAGCATCACCAGGGGGTTCACCCAGCCAAACCTGGGGGCAAGAAAGGGGTGACACTGTCAGGAGAGCAAACTGGGGTCCCAACCCCTTGAGATCAGACAGCAGCACTGCTTAAAAGCAGGGCCAAAACCCTCCGCACACTGGCTGCCTCCCCTGGCTCAGCATCCCACCACCTCTGAGCAGCACCAGCTGCCCCCCAGCTGCCCCAGGAGGGTGTCTGCAGGGCCGGGGTGTCTCTTACCTGGCGTTGCAGTCCATACTTGTGGGACCAGAGGGGTGATTTAGGACTAAAATCCCATCTTTTCTTCCCCTAGATCACACACAGACCAGCTCCTGGCCTCACCGAGACAAACTGGATTTCAACCGTTGATCTGTAAGGTGAGATGCGGCGTCCCTCTGCTCCATCCTCTGGCCACCAAAACTGCCTGAGCTGCCATAGAAAAGGTTTTGTGTCTAATGGGATATTTGCCAGCAAATTCAAGCCACGAACACTATATATTTCTTTATTTGTAAAGGTGTTTGAAGTCCTTGAATTTACCCTTTGGCCACCTTAAATCTAGTTTCTAATCCCCAGCACAGTTAATCAAATCCACAGTGGTTTGAATTATGAGATGCCTGGGGGGGATTTATAGCTTGTATTGCTGATTATACCTTGACTTTATTATATTGCAAATATCTAACTTATGGTCACGGCTGAGATTTACAATCCTCAGGTAGGTGCTTAGGATAACTTTTAGCAACTCCAGATGTAATTGGAGGTGACTGATGGGGCTGTCGCCACAGATAAACATGTAATCTGTAAAATGTTAAGACAGGGAAAGAAGAGGCAGAATAGGTGAAAAGGGGGAGTCAGCCTTAAAAAGAGCATTAATATAATTGGGTGTATTGCTGAGCAAGGCTCCAGGATGCCTGGTCTGGCTGAGGCATCCCTGCCCAGGAAGGGCTTGTTGGTCTCCAGAAAATACCAGGATTTGGAGGTTTTTGAAGGTTTAAAGGGTTTGAAATAGCGCAGGGGAGGGGCAAGGGATGATAAATAGAAATCAGAGTACTCACAGAGCTGACACCTGCCCAGTTTGGGGGGGGATTTGCACCTGTGGCTCTCTCAGACCTGACTGGTGGTTTCTCCCCTGTCTCGGAGGAGCAGCGAGTCCCACCTGGGCACGTGCGCCCCGGCCAGCATGACCAGCGAGGTGGTGGAGAATGAGTTTGAGTTTTACTCCAAGGCAGAGAAGTACTGGAAGGATGTGCCCGCCACGGTGGATGGCATGCTGGGGGGCTACGGCCACATCTCCAGCATCGACATCAACAGCTCCAGGAAGTTCCTGCAGAGGTTTCTGCGGGTAGGTGGCATGGTCTGTCCTGCTCCTAAAGCCCCATTCTTCTCCCAGCACAGAGCTGGGCTCTTCCCCTTGAGTTGCTCCATGGGATTCTCTGTTGTGTGCATGCTAGGAGAGCTTTGCCCTGCAATAGGTCCTCCACAGCTCAGTCCTGCCCCGTGTGGTTGCCCCATTTCTCCTCTGTGGGTACCTCGTGGTGGGATTCAGCCCCTCATGGCTGTTGTTCCAGGATGGTCCCAACCGGACGGGGACAACCCGTGCTCTGGACTGTGGAGCAGGCATCGGCCGGATCACCAAGCGGCTGCTGCTGCCCCTCTTCAAGTCAGTGGACATGGTGGACGTGACAGAGGACTTCCTCACCAAGGCCAAGAGCTACCTGGGAGAGGAGGGCCGGCGGGTGCGCAACTACTTCTGCTGCGGCCTCCAGGACTTCAGCCCCGAGCCCAACTCCTACGATGTCATCTGGATCCAGTGGGTCATTGGTGAGAGTCAAGGAGTTTGTGGGGTCCGTCCAGCTTCCCCCGAGGGGCAGGTGCCCCATACACAGGAGAGAGCTTTGGGAAGGGCAGCTTGAGGTCTGCATGAAGGATGAGCACCACAGCATGGGTGGGCAGCTGGGGACCTGCCCTCCATGGCCACTACAAGGGCATAGCCCTTGGGGTCTTTTCCCCCAGGCCCTCGGAGGCAATAGCAGAGGTGTGGGTTGGATGGAGTTGGATAGAGCCCGTGGGACACAAGTTGGACACCCCCAAGCTAAAGCTTTCACCTGCAAACGGCTCAAGTATTTGGCTGCCTGAATCAGGAGGGATCCCAACCACAGCCTCCCAGTTTCCTCCCCTGGTCACCCCGTGCCCCCTAACCCCCTCTCTGCCCCTCCAGGACATCTCACCGACAACCACCTCTCCGACTTCCTGAAGCGGTGCCGCGCTGGCCTGCGGCCCAACGGCATCGTGGTCATCAAGGACAACATGGCACAGGAGGGTGTGATCATGGACGATGTGGACAGCAGCGTCTGCCGGGACCTGGACGTGGTCCGCAAGATCATCCGCCGGGCTGGGCTGCACCTCCTGGCCGAGGAGCGCCAGGAGAACTTCCCCGATGAGATCTACCATGTCTACACCTTTGCCATGAGATGAGGGTGGCTGGCAGCAGGAGAAGGTCTCTCCAGGGCCAGCTCAGAGCATGGGCCAGCGTGGTGGTTCCTGCCAGGGCCGGGAGGGGTGGGGACCGTGCCTTCACTGTGGGGTGGCAGATGGCGGCGAGGGTGTCACGACTCCCTCTCTCCAGGGCTGGTGGTGAGGACGGGGCTTTGTCTTCCAAGTTGCTGCTGTTTGTGAAAAGAGGTGTTTGCCAAATACATTTTCCTGCTGTTGCACTCCTGCACGTGGGCTTTGTTGGACATAGTGTTGGCTTGATGACACTTTTGAGGGCTATGCATGGGAGCAAGAGGGTCTCCCTTGCAAGAGGTGTGTTCTGTGAGCACCAGCAGGTTGCTGGCCACAGTCACACAGGGTTCCTGTTAGTGACCAGGAGCTTGGAGCACCTCCATGAGGGTCTGGGCTCCCTTCCTGGCTTGGGTGTTTGACCCTTTCCCACTCTTGAACTTGCTGCTGCTCACAGCAACAAGCTGGGTAAGGCAAGTGGGAGAAATCCCTGCGGTGGGTTGGGGAGGCAACACCAGGTTCTGGGGCTTTGTGGGGGCCTCTCCTCTAAACCCGAGAGCAGGTCTCCCACACATTCAGCAGAAGAGGTGGATACAATGCTGGGCCCCCCGTGTTCTCCTCCAGCAATGGGTGTAACCCAAAGACCTGCAACCCTGGGTGAGAGCTGGAGTGCTCTGGGTGCTAATGGGAAACCTGCTCTGAGCTGCCTCCACACACCCCAGCCCAACACCTCCAGCTCAAACACAGTGATGCTGCAGCTGCTCCTCCAACACCCCTCACCATCACCCAGCTTTGAACCTCCCATCTCCTCAGCCTTATCCTCATCATTTTGCCCAAATCTGGCCCCTGACTTGTGCCAACCTAACCCCAACACTGGCACAACCACTTGCCAGGGGGGTGATTCCAGGCACAGACCCCAGCTGCAGCCCATCCCTCCAGCCAGGCTCACACACCATTCCCCCCATCCCCAGAGCCCTCTCCTCCTCCCCAGTTCTCCCACAAGAGAAACAAGCCCCTTGTCGTTATTATAAAAGGCCTCATTTAATTGCTCATTTCCCATTCCAGACCCCAGGGGAGCATTTGATCACATTATTATTATTTTTTTTAAAACATCAATTCATCACGATGCACAGCTCCAGTTCCACAGCGTGGGAGAAGGTAAAACTCAGATGCTGCCAGGAGGGTGCGGGGGAGAAAACCCTTCTGCAGACAAACTGCCACTGGATCCCAGATCCACCTGCTCTGAGTAGTTACAGTTTAGAACAGATTTTTCATCTTTTCATCCTCTTTCTGCATCTGTCTCCCATGACAAACAAAACCCAAAACAACAACATGGTGGCCTCAGCTCTGCAGCCAGTCGGGCACATCACAAGGAAGCAGATGCCTAGAAGAGGGAGCCAGATGCTGGGACACAGGACCTCCATGCAAAGCCCCACAGTGTGCAGGTTCCAGTAGCAGCTTGGAAAAAAAATCCCCAAGTCCTGCTGCAACTCCTTGTTCCTGGGAAGGAGGCAGTGGAGACCATGGTGCTGGGAACAATCAACAAGGGAAAGAGCAAAGAACAGGGAGGGAGGCACAAGCACTCAGAGTTACCCGCCTGTTCCCACAGAACACACCCTGAAGCCAAGAAACATCCATTTGTTTGTTTTGGAGTCCAGCACCTCTGAGATGTCCTTGGTGGAAGGTTCTCTGCCAAGAGGACGGGGCACTCCCAGCAGAAACTTGGTGTGGAGCAGCTGGCCACTGCTGCCACCCCAGCCCTGCTCCTGGTTTCAGAAGCTCGAAGGAGCGAGGAAGGCATCTACATGGACATGCAAGACCTGTCTCCACCACAGCTGCTCTCACAACCAGAGGCAAAAAGCAGGACACTGATGCCAGCGCTTTCCTGGCACAACAAACACCTCCCAGCACCCCAAGGCATCTCACAACTCCACTGCTCGCCTAAGGCACCACTTCACCCACCCTGGACCTGGCAGGGCTGGAAAGACAAAGGACAGGCTGCCTGTCCAGTCCCACCACCACAACCTCCTCACTGGTCCAGTCCCCAACCACCCCACCAGTCCAGCCGACCAGGCCTGTTCTTAAAATCCACACAAAGCAGTTCCCAGCCCCAGAATCCAGCTCCCCGATGCCCAGGGGCAATCTTCATCCCCAGGGAGCCATGGGGCTCTGCTCACCTCCCCGTGGTGCGCCCCAGAGTGACAAGACCTCCACAGACATGTGTGCAGCATCACATTTGACAAAGCACCCAAAAAAGCAGCAGAGAGGGACACCATGGGCAGCACTGGCCAAGCTGTGGGCACATGGATGGCAATGCCTCTTGCTGCAGAGAAAACTGGCCCAGAGCAGGAACACGATGACTGTGGAGAGGGCAGATGGAGAAGCACTAGCCAGGCTCAGAGGTCCTCGTGTCCAGCAGCAGCGTGGTCAATGAGGAGGTACCACTTCAGCCTGTCTGGAAGAGGTAGAGCCTTGATCTTGACATCTACTGGCCACGGTTTAAGGCGCTGCCGGATGAACACCCTGCAGAGATGTTTCAGTGCCTGCGGGGAGTGCTCCAGCTGCTTCAGAGAGCAGAAGAGAGTCCTGATCTTCTCCCCGTGGTACCTACAGCTGCTAGTGTTGACCTCAAAGTTGCTGGGCAGCTGGACAGCTTGTGAACTGGCCATCATGAGCTCCAGCAGAGTCTGACCCTTCTGGATGAGGTCTGTGGAGAAGGTGTCATCTTCAGAGACACTGAGGTGCGAGCAGAGGCACTCGAAGACGATGTGAAAGCCCGACCAGCAGGAGGGGCCGTGCAGGGAGCAGTTGTAGGCAGCACCTGACTCCAGCAAGAAGCGCAGCAGTGGGAAGTGGCGTTTGAAGCTCTTGAAGCAGAGGTGGGTGAGGGACTCGGGGGCCGGGCACTCGCTGGGGTTGGCACCATGGGCCAGCAGAAGCTGTGTGACACGGAAGCAGAAGCGGTTGATCACCTGTGCCTCCTCGGTGCTGCTGCACACCATCTCTCCCAGCAGGAAGATGATGTAGGTGAAGACAGTGTCACCATCTTTGGTGGTGGCCCTGACGTCTGCACCTGGAGAAGGGAACAGAGAAGGTCAGTGAGGCCAGGACAGCACTAACCCTGACACTGCTGAGCTTTACTTTTACTCAAGTAAGAACATAAAGGAGTTGGGAATACAGTGCCTGATGCTGCACAAAGAACCAGCCAGTGCTAGGCCTGGAGAGGTTGTGTGTGGAGAGGGGAGAAGGTTGCCCTCACCTCCTTCCAACAGGAGACGGATGCTCTCGGTGTTGCGGATCTGGACACCATCACTGCTGGCCAGGGCGTGCAGCAACGCGGTCTTCCCTGCAATGGAGCAGGCAGTCAGATGAAGATAAGGTGGCACCCCAAGAGGCAGGAAGGAAGACGATTCATCCCACCCACCAGATGAAGGGAGACAACCCTTCTAGCAGGCTTTCATTGCCCCCAAGATGGTGGACATCTGCAGGGACAGGGTCACAGCCCACATGTACAGGGCTGGCAGTGGCCCCAGAGGGCACGTATGCCACAGCAGGATGAGTTTTAGAGCACATGGGCACCACAGGGCACAGCCCCATCCCACGGACTGTGTGGAGCTGGTTTCAGCCCTCAACACAGCATACAAGGAGAGAACACAGAGCGCCAGGGAGGGGCTGCAGCCTGCACCCAGCTTCCAGACCAGTTTGGAACCAGAGCACTTGCAGCAGCAAGATGGAAGGACCTGGACCCGGTGCCCTGCTCTAGCCCACCCATGAGAGCTGACTGCTGGGAGCACGGGGGCTGGGGGAGCCCGACGGGCACACAGACCATTCTTGTCAGCTGCGTTGACATCAGCCCCCAGCTGAAGCAGCCGCTGCAGGCACGGCAACCGCTCGGGCTCCTCGCTGGCCAGGTCGAGGGGACTGCTCTCATGGATCTGCATAGAGCAAGAGGAAAACAACACTGCTAAGCATTCAAGACAATTTATGAGTCACCAGTGTCACTGCTGGAGCTTCATGATGACCAACTAAGGGTGTATTTGAAGCCATTCCCAAAAATCAAAGTGAATTTTCCCTGGTGTCCACAGGGAGAGGTTTGTCTGCCCCAGCCTCCTCCCATCCACTGCTCCATAGCAGAGGCAGGTTTGCTTGGACAAACCTAGTGCTTAGGAATATGGTTGAGTTGAGGACTTGTCAGTGTTAGATTGGACTTGATCATCTTAAAGGTCTTTTCCAATCTAGACAAATCTGGGAAAGGCAACCAGAACTTCTGCCATGGCGTCAAAGCACCATGGACAACGGGCACAGGGGGTCAACCAAGGTAGGAAGCAGGGAGGGCTGTCCCCACACACCCATCCCGTGCAGCTAAGTCCCAAGGGGCCCAGCTTGGCTGTGCCTGGGCAGCTAAGCCCATACCCGGTCTCTCCGGTTGATGTCAGCCCCGTGGTGCACCAGGAGCTCCACCATGTCCGGCTGGTTGCGCAGCACCGCGATGTGCAGGGGGGTGTAGTAGGTGACTGGATCTGAGGACAAAAAAACAGAGACAGAGGGAACTAAGAGCTCCCCCAGAATGGCCCTGACACCTCCTCAAAGTGGAAGGAGGCAGCTGGGGAGGACCCTGAGAAGACAGCAATGCCTGTGAGGACAGGGCTGTTACAGACACCCCAGGTCCTGCTTCTGCAATGGCTCCATCTCTGCCAAAAGCCCTCGAAGCTGCAAACTGGGCCCCAAGCCCCTGCCCATCCCCAGTCCATCTCTATGACTGGATTCACACCAAAAGGCACAACCACACCATCCCAGCAAGGAGAGGGGGTCTGAGTTTGCAGCACCCCCTCTTTCTGCCCCAGCTATCACCACCTTCCAGGGCAGCTTCTCACCAACTGGTTCCTCCCAGCCAGCCCCAGCCCCCTTCCCACCAGCCTTACCTTCAAAGCTGAGGTCAGCTCCGAACTCCAGCAGTATTTCTGCGGCGGGGACAAGCCCCAGCTCGGTGACCTTCAGCAGGGCATAGCTCACACCTTCCTGGTAAAACGGGGAGTGGGTCTCCCTCTCCAAGACTCGTCTGACAGCCGAGAGCTGGTTCCTGTCACTGCCCAGACAGGCAGGGCTTGAGACACACAAAACCAACCAGTTACTCAGGGGCGTGCAAGGGTCAAAATAGCAGCAATGAATAAGAAAAATCCCTGGTTTCCCCTCACCTTGTAACCACCAGGTCTCTAACCTGTTGGCAGTAGCAGCAGGGTCATGGCCAAACCCCAGTTTAGGCTATATTCCCATGGGTCAGGCAGAAAGGGCTGTTCCTGGGGAGCACACATAGTCCCTGTGTGCACTCTACACCTCCCCCACATTCCCAAAGAACAGCAGCAGGAGGGAAGCCTGTGGGACACGCTGGGGTTTGTTCCCAGCCAGTGCTGTGCCTGACCTCGGCCGCATCACTGAGCTCCAGCCACCACCCCCTATAACACCAAGCGGGAGTTTAACCCCAGAGCTCTGCCCACAGCCCCATCCAGTTACCTCTCCAGGGTGTCCTGTCGCTCCACACCCTGTATCACCAGCAGCCCCAGGATCTCGTCTACCAGGGGCTGATACTCGAAGATGATCCTGCGGAAGCCGTGCAGGAAAGGCATCGTGCTCTGCTCTGCACACAGACCATCCAGGGGCCTCCAGCATGGCACTGGTGTCTTCCCACACACAGGGCTCTGCTGGGCAGACCCTGGTGCTGCTGCCGCCTGGTTTCCAAAGGACTTTCCCCTCCTTTTAAAACAAACGAGCCTTTGTAGCAGTTTTGCCTTTTGAAAAAAAGACACAGCACACCCCCTCCCCCCCTCTTTCTGCGTTTCTAAAAGGCAACAAAGCCCAGCGCAGGGCTCTCCTCCCACGCACCTCGGAGGTGTATCCAAATTATCTCCTGCGAGCAGAGCCGCAAGATGGGAGTTATCGGGGTGCAGGAGGAAAACAGCCCAGGCGGGGCCCGGGCTCGGGGCAAAGCCCATCGCAGAGGCTCTGCCACAAGCCCCCCCACGCTGGGGGTGCCAGGGGGACAGCGGCCAGAGCAGAGAGGGGCTCCGCGGTGCCTGTGACCAGCGGACCCTGCTTGCTTTTGTTGGGCAGAGCAGAGCTGGTGCAGCCCTCGCAAGGCCGTGAGCCCCTAACCCGCTGTGACCCACAGGAACCAGCCCAGGGGCCACCAACCCCCCAGCGCACAGCGCAGCAACCCCGGGGAGGGGGCCGAGAGGCCCCTAAATCTCACTGCGACCCGCGGGGGACAAGCACAGAGGCCCATAACCCACCCAGCACCCCGGGGAGGGAACGCCAAGGCCGGCCGGGACCCCATCGGGAGGGCCCCAGCAGCCACTAACCACGGGGCGAGTCCCCGGAGCCTCGGAACGAGCCCGGGAACGCCTGCAATGCCCCCAAGCTCCATAGGGAAGGAACCCGGCAGCCTCATCAACCACGCTCCCCTCCGGGAGGGTCACCCCGACCCCAAACCCGCACAACTCACCGCCCCTCACCTGCTCCAGCCCCGCCGCCGGAAGCGGAACCCGCCGGTTTGTAGCGGGCAGGGCGGGGCCTCCCTGGGGCGGGACTGGGCCTGCCTGGGACGGGGCAGCGGCGCGGCCGGCAGGGGGCAGCATGCAGCCGGGAGCGGCGCGCCGGGAGCGCGCGGGAGAGCGGGGACGCGCACGGCGGGAGGGCGGGGACAGAGGCGGCGGGAGGCGTGTGAGGTACGGCCCGGGCACACCCCCCGGGCACTCACCGGGACACGCCCCCCAGGGCACACCCCCGGTGCACCCCACCGGGACATCCTCCGGTGCAACCCACTCGGTGCACGCCCCCGGTGCAACTCCCTGGGACACCTCCCTGATGCAACCAACCGGTGCAACCCACCGGTGCAACACCCCGGGACACCTCCCCAGTGCAACCCACCGGTGCACGCCTCCAGTGCACGCCTCCGGTGCAACCCCCCGGGACACCTCCCCAGTGCGACCCACCGGTGCACGCCCCCGGTGCACACCTCCGATGCACGCCTCCAGTGCACGTCCCTGGTGCAACACCCTGGGACACTTCCCTGAGGCAACCAACCAGTGCACGTCCCCGGTGCAACCCACCGGTGCACGCCGCCAGCGCACGCTCCCGGTGCAACCCCGCGGGACACCTCCCCAGTGCGACCCACCGGTGCACGCCCCCGGTGCACACCTCCGATGCACGCCTCCAGTGCACGTCCCTGGTGCAACACCCTGGGACACTTCCCTGATGCAACCAACCAGTGCACCTCCCCAGTGCACGCCCCCGCTGCACGCCCCCGTGCAGCCTGCAGGGTACGGGCACACCCCTTGCGCGCCCCTGCGGTGCACGTTCCCCCCCCACGGTGTGCGCGTCCCGGGGGCAGGTGTGTGTGGAGCGTATGCATAGCCCCGGAGGCGCGTCCCCGCTTGCGGGCAGGGGTGTGACAGGGTGTAGGTGTGACTGGGTCTGGGTGTGAATGGGTCTGGGTGTGACTGGGTATGGGTGTGAATGGGTGCAGGTGTGAGTGGGTATGGGTGTGAATGGGTGTAGGTTTGCCTTTTGAAAGGTGTGAATGGGAATGGGTGTGAATAGATGTGGGTATGACTGGGTGTAGGTGTGACTAGGTATGTGTGTGGGGGTGTGACTGGGTGTAGGTGGTGGGTGTAGGGGTGTGATATCATCATGCACCCCCCCCTGCACCAGCCCAGGTCCCCAGCCAGCCCCCCGCCCTGCCTGGAGCACCCTCCAAGGGGGTACTGGCACCTGCCCAGGGTGGTGGCACCGAATGGCTGTCACCTCCCCGGGGCTGGGGCTCTGGGGTCGCTGCCCGAGGCACACCCGGACCCCCTCCTGCAGAAAGAGCTGCTGGGGGAAGCGTTAGCCCAAGATTTATTGGTATTATTATCATCCTCATTAATTTTATGATTATTCTGGTGGAATTTCCAGGCGCGGGGAGCTCCGGAGGGCCGGCAGTAACTGAAGCCGCCTCGGGTTTCCTATTTACGTATTTATTTTATTCTGGTGGAGCACTTCCAGATTTCAGCAGGCAGCCTGGCCCGGGGGCAGAGGGGGCGAGGAGGCCGTGCCGGTTTGGGCATTTTTCTGACATGCTGTCATGCTTCCCCCCCCTGTTTCCCACCCTTCCTTTCCCCACACAAAGTGGGGTGCCAGGGTGGGGGACCTGAGTGCCCACAGTCCCCTGGCCCTGAGTTCACCTTTGTGGCAGGGCAGGGGGTTCCAAGCCCTTTGCAGGGTGGCTGCTGGCTCTGGTGGTGCCTTGCTGGACAGCCAGCGTGGACCTCCTCTCACAGCCCAGCAGCCCCCATGGGTGGGATTTGGGAGGCATCATCCCCATGCCATCCTGAGTGGGGTGGAAATGACCCCACTCAAGCACCCTGGGCAGGTTCTGGAAGGGAAAAGTGGCAGGAGGAGAAACAGGGAGCAAGGATTTCTCCCTCTGCACGGAGGATGCTTTATGCCCGTATGAGCTGGCTTCAAACCAGAGCAGCCCAGCCAAGGGGACCCAGCAGCCGAGACCCTCTCTCCATTCCCAAGTCCCTCCTCTCTGCCACCGGTGGACGGACAAACCCTGAACCCTCCACAGTCCTGGTAAAACCCAAACCCTCCATGGTCCAGTAAAACTCGTGGCCTTCTGCAGCTGGGGTGGCAGCACTGGGCACAGTCGCTGTCCCTGGCTGTGTGGCACTGGTGGGGACCATGCAGGGTCCAGCTCTCCATTAGACACCGTTTTGGGGGAACCCCCCTTGCATTCCCCATTGTTGGCTGGAAAAGGAGGGCTGGCGAGTGTGGGTCATCCCATTGCCACCTCTGACCCCAGCTGTGCTGGTCCTGGGGATGAGAGGGGACCCCAGCCTGCCTCAAAGGGTCCCGCCAGCCCCCACAAGCCCCACAGAGGCTTTTCCCCCACCCCAGTAACACCCCTGGCTAGAAAGGGGGCTTTGGGGGTGCAGCGTGGAGCCAAAGCCAGCTCAAAACCAACCCTGAAAGGTGTCAAGCCCAGAGACCCAAGGGCTGAAACCCTCCAACCACCAGCTCGGTGAGGCTGGGGAGGGGCGGAGCACACAGGAGCCCTTCCCTGGAGCATCCCTGCCATGAGCCACAACCTCTAGGGAGGTGACTCCCCATCTTGGGTGAAAAAATCCATCTTACAAATAGGGAGGTCACTGGCTTGGTCAGCCGGGGCATCCGAGTGCCCGGGTGAAATAACAGCGTGGGGATCTGCCCCTTCCTCCCCATGGCCTTGGCGGGGCAGGCTCTGAAGAATGTGAGTTGGCTATCCATCAGGGAGACACAGCAACAGCCAGCGAAGAAAGAGGGGCATTTTAGGAGGAAAGCCAGGGAAATTTGATCATTAAGAAATCCTCCTGGCTGTCTGGGGGAATTTAATTAAATTGCTGGAAAGGGCTGTAAGCACATCTGGATCCAATATGTGCAGCTTTGATTTTTTTCTTTCTTTCTTTCTTTCTTTTTTTTTTTTTTTTTTTTTTTTATCAGTTTTTTTCCCTCTTGCTTTTGAAAGGGGGGGGGGGGGG
>VYZX01007317.1:348562-426754 GCA_013401335.1 Brachypteracias leptosomus | reverse complement strand
TTTTTTTTTTTTTTTTTTTTTTGGTTCCTCTTTTTCCCATCGCGCTGTTGAAGTGGGGGGGGGGAGGGAATAAAAGGGAAATAGCAGAGCCACGGAGTATTGGTTCATCTGGGACTGGGATTCCTGGCAGGGAAAGAAAGAGAGGGAGAGAAAGAAAGAGCGAAAGAAAGAGGCAGAAACAGAGGGAATAAGAAAGCTGGGAGAAAAACCTTCACCAAGGGCCTGGCCAGGGTGTTTTCTAATGTCACCGACTGCAGAGACAAGGTGCTAGGAAGGACTGGGGGGGGGGGGGATGGGAGGGCTGGGGAGGAAAAATAGGTTTAGGTTGGAAAAAGACGTTTGAGATCATTGAGTTCAACTGTTAATGCAGCACTGTCAAGGAGCCAGCCCAGGGCACACTGTGCTTGGGGTCTGGCAGGGACGGAGGGAGAAGAGGAATTGCTCAGCGGGTAGGGAAGTGCCAGTAGGAGCAGCAGGGCCAGGCATGGGGGGGCTCCTCCAGCAAGAGCCCCCCAGGTGTCACCCCTGCGGGCAGCGCTGCCCTGGCCCTGCCTGGCTCAATGCCCTCGGTGCTGGGGCAGGGTGGGGATGGTCTGGTCCCCAGTGCCAGGCAGGACAGATGGGGCAGGCAGCTCTGCTCCCCCAGTGCTGGGGAAGGGACTGACCCCTGGCAACCCTCCCTGGGTCCTGGCTGGGCACCATCAAGCCCCCATCATCTCCCATTCTCTGCTCCTTACGCAGAACATCCTCCTTATGGTGGAGCAGAAGTGCATCTCCATAGTAAGAGAAACCCTTCCACCCATGGGGGATGTGGGCCAGGCAGCCTGGTTTCTCTGCATGATAATATCCAAGATTTGGGGAATATTAAGGAGAAGGAGCACCCAGGTACCTCAGGGAGCAGCAGCAGCCCAAGCCGTGCTCCAGGGATGCTGCCCCATCCCACCCCAGGGTGAGGAGGAGGTGGGGCTGGCAGAGCACGTCTGGATCCGTGCCATGGCAAGAGCTGTGGAAGCATGAGATGTTATCACAGCATGAGAGAAATATCAGGAAATCCTCAGGGGGACACAAAGCCAGATTACCAAAAAAATATCTGAATATCAAAAAGCTGAAGGACTGGCAAACAGAAACACATTCATCCCCAGGGCTGCCAAATGCCAACCTGGCAGGCTCTGACCCCGAGGAGCCTGGCACAGCTCTGCCAGCTCAGTGCCACTCTGGTTCATCAGCCCAACAGCTCCAGCTCAGCAAAGCTGGACCCTGAGCACACACTCAGCTCAGCAAATCCAGGCTCCCGGAGTCAGGCAAAGCAAACCTGCCTGGCTTCACCTCCAAACCACCCGTGCTTTGCCCTAAGCATGGCCCAGACTCACCCTGCCAGCTCCAAGGACCAGTTTTAATCACTTCAAACGTATTCTTTACCGAAAAAATATAGAGCTTGCACAAGAGAGTTAGGAAACACCAGGAGGGTGGGTTTCAAACAACCAGGTCTCGCTTCTGATGCCTTGTGTGGCTGGGGGAGTTAAAAAAAAAATGATGCTTAAAAAAAAAACAGAAAAAAAAAGAAGGCAAATCCTACAGCTAAAAAGGAAATTGCATTAATACAGATTGTTTTATTTAAAAAAAGCAAACCCTGACCTCTACTTCAAAAAAGTCATTAGACATTCTCCTTCTGAAAGGCCGACAGGGGATATTACTGAAAGGCCAGTTAATTTCTCAATGACTTACTGTTCTTGCTCTGCTCATGGAAATGTGTAAAGAGTCGGAGGGTAATTTAAGGCACCCTGCAGAAAGGTGTGTAAATCTTTGCATGTCTAAAGAAACTTTACCAGACCGCTAGGATTGGGAAAAAAGAAAATGCTTGCCCTCTTTTTTTTTTTTTTTACTTCTTTTTTTTTTCTTTTTTTTTTTTTACTTTCCTTTGGAACTCTGATCCCCTTTGATCATAAAAAAGGTCATATTTCACCCAAAAAAATATCAGCAATCACAGAGCCCGAGGAAGTGCGAACCCAAGGGGGTTTCACCAACGATTATTCCCCCCATTTAATTATTTAATGCCGTGAACTGAGGGAAAACCATCTCCCCTGGAAAAGCCAGACAGTTCAAGAGTAAGGTCTGGCCCTGAACAAGGAGGAGGAAGAGGGTTATAAATGGGGCTGGGGCTGCTCCGTCCCCCCTCCTGCCCTCACCCCTTCATGGGCCAAGAGCGGCTGCCCCACAGCCCCCCCCAAATAATCACAGCAAGATGTTCCCAGCCTCTGGGGCCAAGGGGGAAATAGTGGGGGGAGGACGAGGGTCCTTACTGCCCCGACCGTCCAGCCAGCCTTGGTCAGCCAGGGTTCATCCCCGAGGGATCACTGTCCTACAAGGGGACACCTCCTTCCCCTACATTGGTCCTCGAGCAGCTTTTCCTGGCCTTGGTGGCATCCTCATCCTGGGAAGGGTCTGTCCCTGCAGCCATGGTGGGAAAAAGCAGGATGAAGAGGGTACCTGGCTGAGGAGGGGTGGCACAGGGCTACTCTGGGTCCTCGAGGGCCTGGTGGCCCCAGGGGTGATGAAGGCATCACCCCCCCTGAGAGCACAGGGCAGCCAGGAGGGCTGATGGCAACATATGCAATCTATAGTCTAATATAGGCACTGAGTGCACAGCATCACCCTGGCACCACATGCTGCCTGGAACCCATCCAGCTGAGTGCTGGGAGGAGGTAAAACACCCACCCATGGGGAGCTACCCCTGGGGAAGCAGGAGCAGAAAGTGGTGTGACACCAGCCCGTGATTTACACGGCCAAGGGGCGCAGCACCAGACGCTGGAGTTGACTCCTAAAGTGGTCCTAGGGCCAATAAATCGGGCCAAGAAGGCCAATAAATGGACCCTCAAAAAATTAGGAGGGGGGAAGGGAGGTTAGGCCGGCTTGTTTGCACACTCGGAGCCCCCTGCAGAGTCGGAGAGAGCCAAAATCTGCCTTCAGCTACACCCCTTCCAAGCTGGAGAGCTCTGGGAAGCTGCTTTCCCCGTCAGGAAGATCAGATTTGGCAGCACTGGCTGGCTTAAAAAATCCGCACGCCTCCGACTTGAAGGGGAAGAGAGAGAGCACAAGAAAAAGCTTTCGACAAAAGTTAAAATAACTCAGCCAGGGGTTTGCCTCCCTGGGCCGTGCTGGAGTGGGGATGTTTGTGAGCTCAGAGCTGGGCCCGTCCCGCTCAGAGGGTGCCCAGGGAGCCCTGTGTGTGCAGGGCAGGCTGGCACCGAGGGCAAGGAATAATAATAACCATTAATCGCTTTGATTTCTGCTCGTCACCCCCAGCCCGGCCGTTGCTGGACACCAGAACCAGCCCCAGCCGCTGCCTCTGCCCACCTCCCCTCCCACCACCTCCTCTCTGTATAAATGTATATATATAAATACATATATAATTTTTAAAGAGGAAAAAACCCTCCTTTTTCCTCTCCCGGTGGCTGGTTTTCATTAGGGAGGTTTCTTTCTAACCCCAAGGGAAGCAGCCTATGAGTTTTTAACTGTGGTGCAGGACGTAATTATCTCATTAAGGCGAGAGAGCCAGGCTTTTCCCAGGAGAGGTGACCTTGCTCCGGGGTTGATGGGGACCAGGGGGGGGTTCTGGAGGTGGAGGGGGGCCGTGTCCCCCGCTAACCTGCGGGTCACCTCTCCCTCCAGCCCCAGTTGGGGCTGGGGAAACCCTCCCCCCCATCCCTCCCCACGGAGCGCAGCCACTTACACTTGTTGATAGAAGCACTTAAAGCAGGGGCTTGGGGGGGAGGATGATGTGGATGGGGTAAGAGGGGGAGGAAAAGCGGGTTCCCCCCCCCATTTTTCCGCGGCTTGGCTGCCGGCGGTGCTCGGCCCCTGGCAGGGGGGCAGGTCGCCGGGCCGGGGGGGGGGCGAGGGGCCGCCCCGCTCAGCTCGGAGCAGGGGCGTTTGTTTGAACAGCTCCAGCGCAAAGAGCAGGGGAAGAAAGTTTGGGCTGGGAGCGTGGTTTTTTCCCCAGACGTCAGCACAAGGCGGAACAGGGGCTGGGGAGGGAGCTGGACTTACAGGGCAGCCGTGATTTTTTCCCCACTCCTTAAAAAAATTTTTTTTTTCTCTCCTGTTTTTTTTTTTTTTTTTTTTTTTTTTTTTTTTTTCCGGGGGGGTTGGGGAAGGGGCAGGGGGCCGGGGAGCGGCCCGGCACCTCGGGGTCGGCTGCGGGCTGGGGGTGGGAGCCATGGACTCGGCGCCAGCCTTCGCCATGGACAAACCGTTCGCCCCCGGTGCCGTGCGCGGCCCGGAGCCGCCCGAAAACCCGCAAAGTCGGAAAAACTTCAGCGTGAGCCACCTCCTCGACCTGGAGGAGGTGGCGGCCGGTATGAACGGGACCCCCCCGGCCGGTCCCCCGCCCGCCGGTAGCGGCAAGACCGTCCCGGAGCCGTCGGGAGGCAGCAGCGGCAGCGAGGCAGCGCCCCAGGACGGTGAGTCCTCATGTCCCTCCCCGGGTTGGGGCAGTTTTGGGGAAAGGGTGTCNGTTTGGGGGAAGGGGTGCCCCCGCCGTTCCCCCACGTTCCTGGCCGGGCTACGCAACGCCGGGCACGGCGGACAAAGGGGGTCGGTGTCCCCCCGCGGCGGGGTGGGGGGGACTGGGGAAGGCGCAGGGTGATCCCCGTCAGAGCGAGCTGTGGGGGTGCGGACACCCCGACGGCTGGGGCAGGGAGACCCCGCAACGAGAGGCAGGGACATCATACTGGGGGGAGAGGGACACCGTACTGGAGGACAGGGATACCGTATCAGGGGAAACGGGGATCAGGGACACCGCACCGGGGAACGGGGACATCGTACCGGGGGAGAGGGACACTGCACTGCGGGACAGGGACATCGCACCGGGGGACAGGGACGTCGTACCGGGGAAGAGGGACACTGCACCGAGAGGAGGGACCCTGAACCGTGAGCAGGGAGCACGGGGACCCCGCACTGCACCGCACCGGGAGGGACCGGCTGTCTCCCCGCCGCCGCCGGAGGTGCCGGGTACGGGACGGTTCCGGGCAGCCGATGCATCCCGGGGTTGAGCGGCCTGCGGGGTCTCCCCTTTCCCCGGGGTTCCCCGCCTCGGTTTCCGGGCCCGGAGAGCAGACATGGCCCGGGAGTACCGGAACGCAGCGGATCCTCTCCCGGCGCCCGCGCAGCGCATCCCCGGGCGGTAGCACCGGCAGCAACGGGCCGGCGGGGACAGAGCCGGGGATGGGAGAGGGCACCGGGACAGACCTGGGACTCGGCTTCGTAGCACTCGGTGCTAGCAGGAGGTGCATTTTTAACGGTACAACCCCGCCTGCCCAGGGGCTCTGAGGCAGCTGCCGCGCCGGGTACGCGCATCTCTCCGCCGACCTCCGCGCATCCCGGCTCTGCTGCCCGAGCTCGGGGCGAGGAGGATTCTCCCCGTCGCTGCGGCAAAGCCCCGCTCCGTGAGCACCCAGCAGCCCCCGGAGCCGATGTTCCCTCAATTGGGGAGGCAGAGCTGGGGGTGGAGGGGCAGCCCCACCACCCGCCTCATGGCCTGGGCTGTGGTGTCCACCCCGACGGGACCCTGAGGGTGACATCCCCCAAATCTGCCCCTTTGGTAGCTGGGGCTTGTTTTCTGCGGCTCCTGGAGAGCAGCCCTGGGGTGCTGATGGCCCCATCGAGGGCCTGACCTGCGCCTGGCCAGGGAGATGTGCCTGTGAAGAGGGCTCAGCCCTCTCCAGAGGCTGCAGTGAGGGGCTCCTAGTGGGACGCCCCCACTGGTGCTCCCTCCGTCCCCTCCTGAAGCTCCGGCATCATGTGCGGGTCTGAAGCATCTTTCTCCCACCCACGTTTCAGTCCCTGCACAACCTCCTTCTTTCAAGGAGAACCCCCCCGAGCCCCACAACCAGCCCCTGCTTGGGATGCTGAGGGCTGGGTGAGGCTGGGCGCTGCTTCCTGGGGTGGTATCTGGTATTTTCGGCGTTATTTTCCATCCTCCCTCCCTTTCCCTTGGGTTTTGGTTGTACTTTCACATTGCCTTTGCGACTGCGGGGAGATTTTTGCCCGCTGATGGGACCATAGTGGGGGGCAGGGTGCCATCTGGGATCAGCACAGCTTTTGGAAACCCAGCCCAGCCCGCAGCAGCCAGCTTGTCTCACAGGGCTCTTTGAGAAACAGCAGAGAAACTACCACCCTGCTGAGCTCCCAGTGCACCTCAAGGAGGCTCAGTGGGGACCGGGAGTGACGCAAATACCAGAGAGAGAGAAGCAAGGGGGCTGACTGATCCCCACAAGCTCATTTTTCACCCTAAAAGCTCATTTCTCCCAGGGCGGAGGCCCTGTGGGGTTCGGCCCGCTGATCCCAGCACCACTGGAACTCAGGGGATTTTTCCCATCATTACCTGTTTGAGCGAGGTTGCAGGGATGAAGACACCGTCAGCTTCTGGGATGCTCTGACAACCTGCCCAGGAGTGGAAGCATGTCTCCCCCGATCCCACCTGGAGAGAGAAATACCGGAGCAATGAGACCTGAGAGCAGTGAGCAAGAAGAGAACAAGGAAACAGAAGAAGACCCGTGTGCATGAAACATGGATGTGTGAGAGCTGTTACCCACTGCCACTGCCTGAGCTGGGACGCAATTTCCTAAACCTGGACAGGGAGACTTGAGCTACCAGGGTGTAGCTACCCTCCCTTTGTGGATTGCAGCCTTTGCTGCATGTCTGCGATGCTTTTGGCATCAGCATGATGACAGCAGCGGAACTTTTACTGGTAACGTTCCTTTTATTGGCATCCTAAAGTAAAACAGCCTCTTGGCGTTTTCTCTTGTCTTTCTCTTCACCATCGTGGGGTATTTTTCTACCAGATGCAAGTTTGGTGCCCTGTAGGTCAGTGGTAGGGGGTTTACTATCAATGCAAGCAGACCCTGGTACTTGAGTACTCTGCAGGCTGGGGCTGAAGCCATTGTCAAGGTCATCGGGCTGGAGGAAGAGCAGCCCCGAGTGTGCTGTGATGAGCTGGCACTCCCTGCTTCAGGCAGGGCTCGCTGGGGGCCGGGGGGCTGCGCTGGCAGGGCTGGCATAGGGATGCTTTGGCAGCCCCAGGCTGTGCTCAGCAAACTGTAACCTTGGCAAAATCCTCGCCCCTTCCCCAGGTGGCTGCAGCAGGAGAAGGCTTCTGTTGCCCAGCCTGGCAGAGCTGGAAAAGCTTGGGGCAGGGTTTTATTCTTTGCAGAGAGGGATGCAACACCTCCCTGCCTTAACCTACCACCCCTAGTCCCACAGGTCTCCCAGCTGGGGAGGGTGTCGGGAGACCTGGGCACATCTGTCCTCCAAGAGCAGCCCCTCCGTTAGTCCCTCGCAGGGCTGGCACATCTCTTTCTGCTGGCGCAGAGGACCAGAGCCATCCTCACCTCCCTCTCCAGCCAAGGGGGCTGCTCAGCCCCTGCCTTGGCCCCAGCCCCAAACTGGCCCTGAGGGCACCCAGCGCATCTGTACAGGAGGACGAGTACAAATATCATCTGGGCAACACGTTGCTCTCGAAAATGAAGAGACAGAAATCCCACAAGCCAGGAGAGAGCTTGGAAACGTCAACAGGGTTGCGAGGTCTCATCCCCATCCTCATCTTCATCCTCCCCTGGAGCGGCTCAGCAGCCTCGCCTCGAAAACCTTCCACACAACTTCTGAGGTCTTGAAAGCTTGTTCACCTCCTTTCATTAGACTAACAAATAATGTGTAACGCGAAACATCTGTTAACAACAGCCCTTAATGTTCTCAAGATGATAAAGCAGGAGGGTAATTTTAGCCAGCAGGCCTTGACTGATGGCTTTTCAAACAATGAACTTACTTTTGGTGCCGCCTGGGGATGGGAGAGGGAGTCGGGCGCTGGCTCCAGCAGTCGCTTTGGGGCTGAAAATTCAGAAAGAGTCACTTTTGTCGTGGCTAGGATGGGAGGAAGGACCACGGCCCCTCTGAGGGGATCCTTCAGTGTGGGGCAGGCATCCACTGCCCCTTTGGCTGCAGCCAGGGGAACTGGGCAATGGGGTGGGGACATGTGGTGGCCCCTGGGCATCCCATTTGTGGAACAGCTCCTGGGGCCCCTTCCTCACCCCTGAGGCAGTCAAGGACCCTCTGACCTGCGCTGGGGCTGTGTGGATGCTGAGCAGAGCAGTGGTGAAGCGAGAGGAGAGGGGATAGAGGGGATTAAGATGATGTTACAGCAAATTGGTTTTAATTACATAAAACAAGGACAGCTGAAAAGTGAGAAGTGAGGCAGGGAGGGGCAGGACCTGGTAATAAAGTGGAAAATGGACTTGCTTTTAGGGTCAAGCAGTGGCTGATTGCCCCAAGCAGCCTCAAGCTGCTCCCAGGGTTCAGGCACCTTCCCTGAGCAGAGCCCTCCGGTTGATGTCCCCATGGTGGCCAAGGCCAGGGGCTGTTCTGGTCCTGACTCACAGCACAGGCTGCGCTTCTCTGCCATCCCAAATGCCACTTGTCCCCACCAGACAGGGGGCACAGCCTGGGGACACCTCAGCTCTTCCAGCTGCAGGAACAGGAGGCAGCCCTGGAACACGATGTCGCTGAAAAAGGGCCTGTGGGGATCTGCCTTTCCTGGGACATCTGTGCACGTACGTGGCTTGGTTGCAATTAAAACCAGAGTCATTAGCTTGTGGCCAACCCCCTGTGACTGGCTCAGGGCATTATGGGCCTCTGGGGCCAGCAGGGTTTGGCCATGGACATGGGGAGCCAGCCAAGGTCTCACTACCTCATAACCCCTGACCTCTCTCCAGCACTCCTCTG
This sequence comes from Brachypteracias leptosomus, assembly GCA_013401335.1. NCBI lineage: Eukaryota > Metazoa > Chordata > Aves > Coraciiformes > Brachypteraciidae > Brachypteracias > Brachypteracias leptosomus. The sequence continues at coordinate 417,979 of VYZX01007317.1, read as the reverse complement.
CTTTCCACACCCACAAAAGTGCTGTAAATCCCCCAAGCCCCGCTGTTGGGAGGCTTTCCATGGGTTCTGGGTGACCACTCAGGACCCCAACTCAGCCCCCATGAGGGGAAGAGGCTTTGGAAGGTGTCTGATGGACATGGCTGAGGCTCTCATACCTTTGTTCCCCAAAAGGAAGGGACAGTGGAGGTCTCGGCTGCTCAGGGTAGCACCAGGACATGCTTGCCCCATCCTGGGGGATGAGGTTGGGATGCACCAGGGTGGGACATGGCCTGCTGGTGGGCAGCAAGGCTGGGATGGCATCCTCCCAGGCTGGCAGACCTCCTGCAGGACTCTTGGTGGGGACTGTCCCTTCATGGCAGAGCCAGGAATGGTGGCATCCGAAGCAGGGGGAGAGACAATCTTGGTCCTTGTAAGGGCAGTGCAGCTGGGATGGGTGGCACTAGGACAGGAGCCATCCTTGCACAACCATCACTCTCAGCGACCAGATGCCACCTTCCCTGTCCCCAGCGCCTGCTTGGGGACATCTCCCTGCCTGGAGGGCTCTGGGGGCTGCAGACTCCAAGACAAGGAGTTTGACTCCACACAGGGACAGTCCCCGGGGTGGGGGACAACACAGCCGGGCTTTACGCCCAAGTCCATCACTTGCCCAGTGCTGGCAGGTCCCAGCACAGCCTCCATCAGCGCTTATTAAGCGCCAATTACTCCGGGCGGGAGCTCCCCGCCCCTGCCCACCCCCCGCCCCTCCACATTTGTTTGCGCTTAGTGCGAGGCTGGCGACAGGCGAGGGATGGATGGATGGGGAGCCTGACGTGTCCCAGCTCGCCCCGATGGTTTCCAGCCGCTCGCAGGGAGCCCAGCATATCCCACTCAAGAGAAAAAGAGGCTATGGGGGGTACAGGGAGGGACCCACCCCTCCAGCCTGCACCCCACCCCATCCACTGCTGCAGGGGACAAGGGACAGCCCCAGCCTGCAGCGTGGTCCCTGCAGCCAGGCTTCTCCCTCTGTAATTGAGGCCCCTCCCAGCTCTCACCCTGTGTCACTGCCATGGGACCCGTTGTCCTACATGTGGTCCCCTCTCCCACTGACAAAGGGAAACTGGTTCCTCAGGTCTGGTTCATCCAAAAACCACAGGGTGGGCAGGAGTGATGCTTTTTTCACGGCACAGGCAGGACAAGATGCTGAGATAGGTCACAGCACTGCCAAAACCAGCCAGAGCAGCACAAACCACTGTCAGGGAGAGACCTTGGGGTTGGGATCAAGGCCAGGAGACCCCAGATCTCATGGGGTTTCTGACATGGAGTTCACCCTGATACCACTGCTCTGTGCTTTCCTGTCCCCACCACCCCAAAGGGTGACACCCACTCACCATCCTGTTGGTCCTGTGGTGACACCCACTCACCATCCTGCTCCTCCCTACATGCTGGGATGATGCTCTGCCCCCTGAGGTGCAGTCAGGCTTTTATTGACTGGTGGCATCTGGGCTTCAATTTGGGGAAAATTTGTTCCCAAATGGGCTGAACACCCCCACCTGGGCTCCAGGCTCAGCCCATCACAGCTCAGGGGGCTTGGGGTTGGAGCGAGGGCTTTTGCAGCCCCAGGAATCTGCCCTGCTTGCCCAGAGCCCTCCCCAGGGGCGCAGGGGGATACATACCAGCACGTTCTCTGCAGCAGTTGCAGGGCTCTGCGGGGTCCCTGCACACACCCACATCTGCATGGGGGGAGCTGCTGCCAGAGCATAAAGAAAGAAGTGTTTAGAAAGTGTGCCCCCAAAACCAGGGCCTGTGGGGATGGGTCCCCTCTTGCTGGGGGAGTCCAAAAGCCAAAACAGCCCTGGCTGGGCCAGGAGGGAAGGAAAATCACTTTTCTCCCCCCTATTTATCATTGCTGGGATATTTCTCCCCTTGGCACCCCCCATGAGCTGGGTTTTCACAGGCATTGCTGTGGGGGATGCTCATTCCCACCTCCCCTTGCAGTGGGGACAGGGCGCAGAGCTGCAAAAGCCACCCCTCAACAGGGTTTACATGGGACAGCTGATATGTGGTGGGGACGTGGGGCTTTGCCCCACTCCCCTGGGAGCCCCAGCAGCACCCACTGATGTGCACTAAGCCCCAGCAGCAGCTCAACTCCCCCGTGGCACAGTCACGCCCTGCCCAGGAGGGTGTTGGGGTGTGGGGACACCTTGCCCAGCCCCCCCTGGGCTGTTATGTCTAGTTCGACCAGGAACAGCTCAGAGCAAGACTATTTCCCCTCTCCTTTTGGGCTGTTATTTCAGGGAATGGGGCTGATTCACAGGAAAAATATGAAATTTCGACTCCGCGCAGCCAAGATGGGTGAATTTCAACGAATCAGCATTTTAAGAGAGCCTGGGCGTGTGTCTGTAGCTGAGAGGCTGATGAAATGATTTGGGGCTTTGAGGCTGCCTCATTAGAAACCCTCCTCTCTCCCAGGGAGTGGAGCTGATCACCCCTTCTCCCAGGGCTGATTTCTCCCGGCCACAGGGAATTATCCCCTCGGAGCTGTAAAATCACTGAGCCAAAGGGATGAGGTTTGAAGCAGGATGGGACCTGGGTGCTTTGGGTCTGGCAGAGGCTTGGTGTCCCCAGGCTGGCACCTCATCCCCTCTCTGTGGTGTGAGCAGCAGCTGGAAGGAGTTATTCTCCCCGGATGGGATCCCTGAGCCATGGAGCAGGCTCCGAGCATCCTTTATAATGCCGGGGCAGTGGGTTGTGGCTGGGCTGAGCTGGGACTGGGCAAGGATTTAGACCAGGGTTAATGCAGATCAGTTTTTTCCTGGCTGGAAAAAGTGACTGTGAGGAGGGTGACAGCACGGTGGGCAGAGGCAGAGTCCCCTGCCCAGTCCCTGCACAGGGCCAGCAGTGTCCAGCGGGGTCAGGGAGGACGGGGAAAGTGAATCCTCCCAGGGAGGAAGGACTGATTTGGTGTTTCAAGGCGTTCTTCCAACGTCTGGTGGCCAGTGCTGCCCTAGCACGGCAGAACTGGGCTGGTTTTCACTGGACCCCCCCAAATTTCTGAGAATCAGAAGAAAAAAAAAAAAAAAAAAAAATCCCCCCCTCACCCTCAAGGCATTCCCAACGTTCACATTCACCCGAGGGACACAAGGCTGGGGGTGATGGTTTCCAGCCTTCCCACGGAGTTGCAGAATGCCCTTGCTGGATGCTGGATGCTTCCCTGCCTTGTGCTTCCCCTGGGAGAACCAGCCCCAGTGCTGGGGGCATTTCTGGGGGGGATGGGGGTGTCCAGCTGCCCATAGGGCAGCCCCTCACCCATAGGGCAGCCCCTCACCCACAGGGACTGTGCTGGCAGCTCCAGCAGGGAGTTGGGGGGTAAATGGGATGCTGATATTGGAGGGGTTGGGAGAGATTGTCCCAGCTTGGGGGGACATAAATATGTCCTCTGGGGGACATAAAGGGGGACCGATGGGGTCCCCTTTGCCACCTCCCTCAACTACTGGGGACTGTCCCAGCCATGCATCCTGACAGGGTGCAAACAGGCATTAATTGAGTGGGAGGCGTAATGAGGCCACTGCACTGATCCTTCACCCCAGGGCTGGGGGGCAAACAAGCCCTGGGAGTTGGGGCAGGACTTTGGGGGGGGTGTGGGCAGCTCAAGTCCTGATGGGGGGATCCTGGGCAGGCTGGGAGCCTTCAGAGAGCAGCAGCGCCAGCCGCCGGCCCCCTCCCCTTCCCTCCTCATCCCCCTTTGGAGTGCGTATAATAAAGCAGCTTTTCAGCTGCGGCTGCAGTGATAGATCAGGAAGAATTGTATGAGTCTATTAAAGTCTGTGTGTCTCTGAATGGAGACTGCGGCTAAGCCAGGCGCCAGGCCCGCGCACCGAACCAGATGTGGAGAGGCGCCATCCCTCCCAGCCACCGAATGTGAGCGGCTGCCGGCTTCACACGCGAGGAAACTGGAGAGCACATGGCAGGGGAGCTGGGGGAGAGCACATGGCAGCGAGCGGGGCGCTGGGGAGGGGGCACGGCACGGCCCCTCCTGCCGGGGACGGCAGCCAAGCCTGGGGGAGCAGCCCAGGGCTGGAGCTGGAGCAGGAGGGTTGGGGCAGCGGGTTGTGGGGGCTGCACCCCGCGTCGTGCAGGGTGTGGGTGGAGGGGTTGTGCTGCACCCTGAGCTGTAAAGGACATTGCAGTGTGGGTATTGGGGGGGTTATGTTGCACCCTAAGTCATGCAGAGGGACTGTGTTGTACCCCAGTCATGGAGGGCATTGTTTAGGTGGGGGGATTGCATTGCACCCCGAGCTGCACAAAGCACTGCAGTGTGTGTATTGGGGTGTTGCGTTGCACCCTGAGTCGTGCAGGGGGGGCTGTGTTGTATCCCAAGTCACGCAGCACATTGCTTGGGTGGGGACTGCACTGCACCCCAAGCTGTACAGGGTAATACAGTGTGTGTGAGGGGGGGTTATGCTGCACCCTGAGCCATGCAGGGGCTGGGGGGTGTTGCTGCAGGGGTGTGTTGGGGGGATGAGTAGCAGCGACGCTGTGGGGGAGCACACAGGGGACCCCGGCAGCAGCACAGATGAGGAGGGTGTGGGACAAGGTGATGGGCAGGGGCAGCTCCTGTCTCCAAACCCACCAGTGCTGCGGGGATCTCCTGCCTCTGCCCAGAGCAGCCTGGGGAGGGTCCAGGAGAGGGAAAGAGAAAGAATGGAGAGCGGGGAGAGTGAAGGACAAAACAGGGAAGGACAGAAGGAAGGCAGGAGAGACAGAAGGATGCCATCACCGGGGACAGCCATGGCCGGTGGCTCATGGGGCTGGACGAGTTGTGAACTGGACCCCTGTGTCCCCAGGGAAGATGCAAAGCAGAGCCCATCTGCGGGGGGCTGTGGGGGGCTGTGGGTGACGTGGGGCCGGGCACTGTCACGGTGCTGCTCGGTGCTGCCGGGGCCGTGCTGGGCTGGGCTGGGGCTGGGGTGGCTGCCACACTCTGTCCTCACCCATTTCACTTTCTCAGCTGGGCCGGCCACATGGCTGTAATTTGGGGGTTGTAAATACCTCAGGGGAATTTTTAAATTAAAAAAATAACTGTTTTCGTTTAAATTAAAAGACACTGAACACTTCTATTAGTATTAGAGGTTTATAAAACGTAAAACAAATGTTGAAACTAAACTACCAGGCACTGTCCACTTCGTGAAGCTCTTCATGTGTTCAACACGTCCCAGTTACCCACTGGGGGTCACGTTTTAATGGGATTTGTTTGAGAGTGCCCAGAGGTCCCTGACCCACACCCTGGGACCCCAACCACTGATGCCAACATGTTCCCCGCTTTGCTCCTGCATTTTGGGGCCTCAACCAGCTGGGTGCTGGGGTCAGGGGACCCAGTGTGACAGGATGGTGCTTGGGCTCCACGGGGACCTGGAGGGGATGAAGGCTTGGGGTGATGAGGGTGAGGATCTCAGCTCTACAGGGCTTTGCAGAAGCAGGACCCCGATACAGCTGCCCCCACCCTGGCACCTCTGAGATGTTCCCTGATGTCATCCCTGGCTGGCATCTGCCCCCAGCAACCTGCCTTGCCATTCTATCCCCACCATCCCCATCATCCCCGTCATGCACAGCTCTGCTTTAACCTGCAAACAGTTAACCGGGCTGGGTTTAAAAAAAAAAAGATACGAGCCACTTATTAAAATGAATGTTTTACAATAAATTTGGCGAGAGGCCACCGACCTCAAATGAAAACCAGACTGGAGGACAGCGATGCTGCTCACTGGCGAGGGTTTCCAGGATGTCTGTGCGTGCAGGCACCCACGAGGGTCCTCCTTGGAGCACTGCAATGGGGTCCCAGCCAGGGGGTCACACCCATCCCATGTCCTGGCCAAATGTGCCAGTGTCCCCAGTCCAGGGACACTGTGGCCATGGGATGGGCTCTCAGCAGGTGTTGGCACTTGCTGATCAAATGGGCATCTTGGCCTGGGTGTGAGAAACGCCCAATTGGCCTCAAAAAAGAGAGGGGAGTCAGGGTGGCGGCAGGAGGGGACACCACGGGGATCCTGCTGTTGCCCCCCAGTCCCTGCCCATCCTCTTCCCTCCCCCTTGTCAATGACCCTGATGCAATGAGATCTGTGCTTTAACCCGGGGGGCTGGTGTGGGGTTTCAGTGCCAGATGCCATTGGGGCTGCCTTGCTATGGGCTTTTGCTTATTAAATTTCAAGAAACCACCTTTTTTTTGGGCAATGAGGAAAGAGGAAGGCTGGGATCGCCATGCCAGGGGTCTGTGGCTGGGAGCCAGCCCCCTACGCAGCATTCCTGCTATGCAGCCCTGGCTGATTAGTTTTAGTTTTCAAACACCATGCAAAAGTCCCAGCAAGCTCTCGACAGCGTGATGGTCTGAGGCACCCGCCATCTCATCCCCTTCCCAGCCCTTGGGGAAACCCATTTTGCAGTTAAAGCTGAGGTTTTGGTGGAGCTTTGCAGGCGCAGGCGAGTGCTGCTCTCAGGGCTGGTGCTTCCACAAGTCTCATTAGCGTTAATTAATTACACATGCCCCGTGCCCTGCTGGGAAACCCTGGAACCTGCTGTGTCAGGCGGCTGTGTGTGAGCAATGTTGGCACCTCCATGTCTATGATTCTATGGTTACATCATGGATGCACCAAACGGTGCCTAAAAGGCTTGTAGGATGGGGAGAGAAGCAGCATCTGCGACGCTCAGCCCCAGTGCAGGACAGCGGGGTCCTTGCATCATGGCAACATCTATCCTGGCATCATCCATCCTGGGGTCATCCATCCCAGCATCTCATTGCTGATGGCTGTGGGGAGCCACTGTGGCTGTCCCCTCTGCCCACCCTTCCTGCAGCGCCCACGGCTGACCCAAACCCCAGCATTTTGACAGCTGGACCTGGGCTGTCTCTTTCCTCATGCTGCAGAAGCCCCTTCACACATCTGTGAACCATCCCTGTGCTGCCACTCACCACACTCAGTGATTTTAACACACGGCACAAGTGGTGCTGGCAAAGCAGGGTGGCCACAGCCCAGGTGGGTACCCAGGGGTTTCATCCCCAGGGGCATCCCAGGGTGCTGCAGCAGTGCGAGGTGCAGGACAGCCCAAGTGCTGGTCCCATCTCACCCCAAGAAGGTCTCCTGGCCAGGAGATCAAAGCAAACCCCCCGGTGAATGCCTCCTCACCAGGGAGGCTCCTGGCTGCTGGTGGCAGGGGGAGAGCCAGTGCTCTTTGTTGGTCCCCAGGCCTCCACTGCAGGGGCTGGCAGATTTGTCGGAGAACAAAATTAAAATTCCTGCTCCACCATCAGTCGGTGCTGCTCTGTACTTGGCCCAGCTCGATGCTTCAAACCCACCATGGTGCTTTTTTCTGAGGCACTTGGCTGTGCCCTGAGGGCTTCGGCTCTCCCAGCCAAGCAGCTCCTGCCACCCTGGCCTTACAGCTACGAGCATCTGCCTGAGGAGCCCTTTGGTCTGACACGGCCTCTGAGCATCCCTGGGCAAAAGCCAGGAGCTGTGGCACAGCACACACCACATCCCTATATGGATCCTGTCTCCCTGTCTGACATTTCCAGTGGACATCCCAGACTGGCACCATCACAGATGAGGTTTTGGACACACTGTGTGACTCCATCCCAATCTGGGCAAAGGGGAACCCCAGAGGGGAGTGAACCCCCTTGAGCTGTGCATTCCCCAGCCATGAGCGGGGAAGATGTCAGATCCTGGCCAGATATTGACCACACAAATCAACCAGGGTGCCCAGCAGTGACTGCTGCAGTGCCACTGACCTTGTCAAACTCATGTAGACAATGGACCATCCTAAGGAGGCTTTTCTCCTCACCCTGCCATGCTTGGGGGAGACAATTGGGGTACCCATCAGGGAGCAGAACCTCATCTCATTCCCTGCTCAGCTCCTCTGCAGCTCCATCCCTGTGGAGACCTGACACAATGGAGGCGATGGTGGTGCTGGAGCTGGGACAGCCCATTGTGTCGAGCTGCGGTCGCAGCCTCCTCCGAGCACACGGGATGCTCTTGGCAGCTCCTGAAAGCCCTTCGCCAGGCTGGGGTCACCCGTTGCACAGGCACAGCCTTGGGAGGGAATTCTTTGCTTGCAGATCAGCGAGCCCAAGGGATGTTCTTGGTACTCCAGGTCCTGGGCTGGATGCCCTGGGCTGGTGCCACCCGTCGGCGGGCGCAGCCAGGCAGTCTGAGCCCTGCAGCCCTGCACAATGGCCTCGGCCCCGGCTCCTGGGGTGTGCAGGAGCCAGGGTGGCTGGGAAAGCACAGCAAGAGGCTTTGCCGAGCCCCACGCCAGGCGCCAGCACCATTGCGTGGCTTTAAAAGCTGTTTCTGGAGCAGTTGTTTCAAGGGATGATGATGGTGCCAGGCTCTGTGGTCTGGATCCCACTGTAGGGTTGGGGCCAGGGTGCTGGGGTGCATCTTGGAGCTGGTGAGCTCAGCATGTCCCCTTCTCCAAAGGTCTGTCCCCAGGCAGGTGGTTCCCACCTCAGGTAAGAGGCAGGTGATGGAACTGTCTCCGGCAGTGGGAAATTTCTTGCACCGCTAAGACCTCTTCCAATGGCCAAAGATGTTCCACAGCCCCTTCCCAAGGCTTGACAGCATCCCACCAACCCTGCCTCCTCCTTCAGGGAACGTGGCTGCAATTAATTCATTAAATGCTTCCACTGATGCAGGAGCTGGCTGTGCCAAAACACCATTGCCAGGGCCTGGCCTCGGCTGGGTGAGCACCGTGCTGGGAGCACATAAACCTCTGGCTGGGGCAGGAGCTGCCAATGTGGTGGGAAGGGCTGTGAAGTGTTCAGAGTGCTGAGCACATCAAAGCCTCAGGGCTTTACCTGTGGCAGATGACAGCAGCTCCAGGGATTTCACCAGCTTTCAACTTTCAGGGTGTCTTCTCTAGATCACAGCACACAACTTGGTCAGATAGGTCCTCACCTGGGTTCTCCAGCATCTGGTTCCCTTCTCTTTATCCTCTTCTTCCTTCATCTCCTTTGTCCCCTCCTTATTGTGACCTCCTCATCTTGTCCCTCGTGTGCTTGGGTTTTGCAGCATATAAATCACCACTGCCCTTGCTGGACAGCCAGCTTTGAATCCATTCATGGCTCTTGCCAGTGAATTTGGTGGTCGCTGCTGGGCTGGGACCATCCCTAGGAGAGCTAGCATCTTGTGACGTGGATGTCCTCCATCCCAGGTTCCTTCTGGTCTCAAAACCCAGCTAAGCATCACATTCCCATTGTGTTTGCTGCACTAGAGATGGGATAAGCCGAAGAAAGGCTTCAATGCTGCCATCAGCTTGCAAGCACAAGTTGGACACATCCCTGGAGACAGGGATTCTGCCAGCTCAGCCAGTTCTCCAGGACCTTCCCAGCTTGCTGAGGCTTTCAGCTGGACATGCTGCGATGGTGCTTGGACACTCCACACCATCCCCAGCATCACCACCAAGCAGCAACCACAGCTTCTGGGGGCACAAGGGGAAAAGCCTCCTGGGACTGGGGGGCACAGGCTGTGCATGGAGCATCCCTGGCAGCAAGCTGCAGTGCTGGGTGGTTTCTGGCTGGTGCAGCAGCAGCTCCATAACCATAAAACAGGCTGCTGCTGCCTGTCAGTGAGCGCAGGCTAAGACCCTCCCGGGACAGCCTTGGCCTCTTTCTTGGTCCAGGCTTTTGCTGCTCTTTTTTAACAGAGACACTTTTCCCCCAGCAAAACTGGCAGCCTGTAAAAACGTGTCAGCGTTTCAGTTTTTTCACAATTAATGAGGTGAAACATCCTCGGAAACATTTTGCTGTAATGTTTCTCCAGTAGCTGAGACTTGCCCCTCTCTTAAATTTTTCATGTACGCCACTTGAGCCGAGAAAGTTTCCTTTGGACTCAGCACATTTGGACCCCCCCAGCTTCAATCCCCCTGCCCTGAGCCTCTGGTGCTCCTGGGGTCTTTGTGGGGCTGGGGATGGGCTGGAGGGGGAGCATGGAGGTGGGTCGGGATAAGGAGGTCGGAGTCTGCTCCTGGCATTGGGGGAGCCTGGGGAGGGGCTGGCAGCCCCCATTCCATAGGGATACACCCACAGGTTGTGCCCAGGATGGGTTTGGACCTCACAGCATTGTGCTGAGCAAAGCTGGGACTAGCACCCTGTGGGCAGAGGTCGGTGGCCCCAGAGGGCTTCTCCCCCAGCTAGCAGGATGAAACCACCCCGAAAAATGAGTTACACCAATATGGGTTTGCCCTTTAACTGCAACACTGTGTTGGTCCCGTGCAGCCAGACTGGGCTGACTGGTGGGTGCAGGAAAGGCACTGCAGTTGGGTGACCCAGCACACATGGAAGGGCAGCTTCCCAGATGCTTCTCAGCCCCCACAGGCTTCCCAAGATGATCGGTAGCACGTAGGCAGATCCCAGCAGCACTTCTGCAGCAAACCCTGTGCCGCCTGTGCCCGCAAGTTGGGGTAAGCCCTCAGCTCCCCTTTGGCCTGTGAAGCATCCCTTCTGCCCTCCCTCCTGCCATCCCTCCTCACCATAAAGCCCAATGTGGGCAGCTAAACCCCCTCTGGGGGCTCCCAGACAGTCCCCAACCATGTCCCAAGGCAGGGAAACGCAGGCAGTAGCCTTGAAAAAGGGGTCTCAGCTGCACTCAGCTGCCCACGCACCCCCATATCACCCCTGGGCTCTGGGGGTCTCAGCTGAAGGTTACAGGATAAAAAGGAGCTGGGTACCACAGGGGGGGGGACAATTCCCAAACCCAAGAGCTTTGCTCCAGAGCTCTGAAGGGAAACGCTTCCTCCCACCGCATGATTTAGAGGAACAAGCTAAACAATTGCACATGAAACTCTGGAGGACGTCATCGCCGGAGCTCTCCTCGCTTCCCCCAGTGTATAAAGGGATGAAGGGAGTGCACATGTTTACCGAGAGAGACCATGGGAGAAACGAAAGACATTGTTTTTCCAAAGGATTTCTTGGCTGTTAAAGGCCTCCACCACCCTGCGGCTTCCCTGATGAAGGCCCAGCGTTAATTTGTTAAATCCACATCAAGTGCCCGGAGAACCCGTTGTTTATTTTTGCTAATTCAGCCGGCCGAGATCAAATTGGGGTTTTATTTGTTAAGGATAAACCTTAATTAATAAAAGCTATTTATTTGGTTAGAGCCGGCCGCAGCCTGAGGGTCAGATATGCCACGATCATTATTTCAAGTAAAACAAACCCAAAACGTCTCTCAACAGTTTGAAAAACGTAGAAACTTAGAGGGCTGAATTTATTTGTCTTAGGAAGAATTTACAGCTAATTCCCTCCAGGCTATTTCAACCCTTAAATTATACCCGAGAAGAAAAAAGGGGGGAAAAAATGCCATTCCAGGCAGAGAAGGGAAGTAAATGTTACGGCAGATTTGATCATTTGGCTGAGAGGGGGTGAAAAATTTAAAGCTTACAGGGTCCTTGGCAAACTGCTCGCAAATAAATGGAACGCGTGAAATAATTTAATGGCAGAAAACTGCTCAGGGCTCCGGGGTCTGCGGCGCAATGGAAAATGAAACACTTTGGAGGAGACACAGCCTGGGGTTTTTGCAGGAGAGGGTTGAGCTTGTTCCTCCCTGGTATAGCCCTTGAAAAAAAGGGGGTATTTGCACCCCAAAGCCAAGAGACAGCAAAACCTGGACATGGTGGTGCCCACGGAGGGGTCTGCAGCACCACTCGGGGCACAGACAGGCTGGCTGAGGTGACCATGCTGGGTCACAGGGATGGTGCTGGGTGAACACCATGCTGAGATAAGCATTTTGCAAAGAAACTCCCCAAACTGTGCATCCAGAGAGGAGCCACTCCCCAGCAGGATACCGAACATGGTCGGTGATGGAGCCCACCAGCAAAAGCCATCCTGAGGGATGAGCTGCCCCACCGGGGGACATCGTGGTCCCCAGGGCTCCGGCATGCGAGGGGCTGGGGATTTAGAGGTGGGGTAGGTCTGGATCACAGCTGCACGGAGGTCGTTTATCGCTCGCTAATGGAGGTCGTAAGTCAAAGCCGGAGCCTCGGTGGAAATCTAGTGAAAATTACCTCTTTACAGTACTCGTTGGCTGCTGCACAGGAGGCTGGGGGCCCTGCCAGCGTGGGGCCCCCCCTTGGCAAGCCCAGCGCCCAGGCTTCGGCAGCTGGAACCCACCGAGTCCTTCCTATGGAAAACTAATGGAAGCACGGAGGGAAGAGACAAGAGCTGGAAAAGGGGGCTTGGTCAGTGCTCAGCTGAACCAGCACAGCTCTGACCTGGCAGCACTGGAGCCATTATCTTTGTAACTGGGGCAGAGCCAGTCACTCCCCAGTTCCCAGTGGCAGGCTTGCCAGCACCAGTGCTCCTGCATGGAGAAGGGTTTTGGGGTGACACTCAGCACCCCATGGCATCCATGGGGCAGAGAGCTGTGCCCTGGGCTGTCCGCAGCTCTCAGGCAGGCAGCATTGCCTGAGGTTGGGCATCGTGGAGAGGAGGCTGGAGGTGCACCCAGCACCCCAAAACTCATCCACAACATGAGCAAAAACACTCAAGTCTTTTCAAACACGCCGGGGCAGTTTAAGGCTTTTTTTGTGAAGCACACTGGGCTGTTCAAAGCCCCCTCGCCTCCCTCTCCCCATCCTCCCCCCATGTCATCTTTCGTTATTCGGTAACGTTATCCCCCCGTTTTCCCCCTTCCCCTGCATTTTTTTCCCTTTAGCGGAAATTGTAATCAGTGCAAGATAAATACACCGAAGACTGAAGGGGGCTGGGGGGGTGGCTCAGGAGTCCCCTCTGACCTTGGGGTTGGACAATCAAGCCGATGCCTCCAGCCATGCCCCAAATGAACCCCCAGATTATAACGGACCAAGGGAAGGGTTTGGCTTTCTCTGCAAGCCCCCCAAGCACTGCTTTGGGGCACAAGAAAGGTGGTGGTGAGCTGGTTTCTAACCCTGTGTGATTACAAAACCTTATTCCTGGAAGCCTGTTGGGGCAGGGAACTGGTTTCCAATTCCTGATACCATCAAAAAATCTGGTTAAAGCTGATTCCCATGGATGGTTGGTAGTGCAATGGCTGAGGGTCTTCAGGGGCCCCAGCCCAGCCCCTTCTCCAGTGCCACAGAGCACTCAGCAATGCTCATTTTGGGAAAGCTGATTTGAGGCTGTTAAAGAGTCCCTGATAGAAGCGACCCGGCCCGACTTTGCACACTGTAAACCTGTCAGGCACACGCCACCAGCAATTAGAGTGGCATTTATCTGGTCCCACAAGCCTGTGATGCCTGAGCTAATGGGGAAAAGATGTTGATCTGTTACCAAGACTCATCCTTGAGCAGAGCAGAGGACCCAGGCATGGAGCTGCCTCCCTGCAGTACAGAGATGGGGTGGGAAATGAACACAGCAGAGGGTGGAGCTGGAAAGCAAAGGGATTGAGGAGCTCCGAGCTATCCGGGCGTGCAGCATATTTTAGGGGAGTTGTGAGTAGGTGGGGAAGGGATTTTGGCCACCAGCATCCTCCAAGAAGCTCCCTGGAGCATCTCACAGTGTTTTGTGGTCCAGCAGAAAATCCATCCATTCAAATCAGAAATAGGGGCTGGACAAAATGCCACAACCCAGGCACAGCCCAGTGCTTGCAGCTCTCCAACCACCCACAAACTGCCAGCATCTGGGTGCGTCATGACCCACTTCTGGTCTTACATCTCCAATCACTCAGCCCTGCCTGGCTCCCATGGCTGTTTAGCCTCTGTGGGCTTGGGGAGATAGAAATCAGCTAGAAATAGGCCAGATGCTACAGAGCTGGTTTAAGGGTTAATTAAGAAATCTTTCCTCCTCCTCGCTTTCAACCGAATTAGAGTGGGTGAGAGAAGCCATCACTTATGGAAAACTCCTATAGCCAGATTTTAAATGGGGGATGAAACCAAATGGTGTTTAAAAATTTTATTTATACATTTACTAGGGTTCTGTTGAAATCGTTGTGGGGGGCAGTGGGTACCCCTGGTGATGGCACTTCTTGAGCCATGCCCTGGTCCCCAGAAGCCCTAAGGGGTGGCCACAAACCCACAAGGAAACATCTCTCTCCCTGTTACATCCTTCCCAGCCTGATGGTTGCCGTTTTGGTCCCAGGTTCCTGGAAAACTCAGGGACAACCATGGCTGGACTTCATGTATTTTAATCCAGCAGCTCATTAGCTCGCTGAAGGAAAACAGGACCAAAAAAGGAGTTTAACTAAAAGGGGCAACTGGAAAGCAGAGACTGGCAGAACATTTGAAGTTGCAGGAACAAGGGCTGGAGGGAATCTGGAGAATTTTATTTGTGAGCCTTTAAACACGAATGGTGGTGAAGGGCAGCCTGTGGCTCCCTGGCCAGGAAAAGGTCCTTCTTGGTTAGGCAAAGACATGCCTGAAATACGTGCAGGTTTGAGGCCATGTCCCAGACACGAGAGCACGGGCTGTTTCTAGCCCAAGGGATGGTCAACCAAGGTCCAACTGCACATAGAACACAATAAAAGACCCAGAGAAATGCCAGTGGCTTCACTGGGGGGTGGACAGAACTCCTTTCCCTCCTCTTCCCCTCCAGAGAGGCTCTTATCTTCCCACAGTCCCAGCAGTTTGATGGTCAAAATGATGGCCATGCATGTGTCTGGGAGATTGGGAACAGGGCCAATGGTGGTGCCCAGGTCCCACCTCCATAACCCTGCATCTCCTCCCAGCCCAATGCCTCATCCCTTAATGCTGGAGGCACCCAGTGCTCCCAGGCTCTAGCAAAGCACCAGAGAAGCCATCTGCTCTTTCCAGGAAGCTACTGCCAGCGATGGGAATAAATTTAATCCTTCCTCCTCTGCCACATCCCCTGGCATGGCTCTTGTTTGGCACCAGGATGCTGTTGGTGACATCAGCAGCATGGTTTTCAGAGAAGGGTGCAAGGAAGCTCTGCAGTAGCTCTAAGTTTGAACCCTGCTTTGGGCAGAAGATGATTAGTCCCAGGGACAACCTGCCAGCAGATATTGGGGTTTCTCTAGTCCTCATGGCTCATCTCAGGATAGACAGCCCTTGAAAGTGGTATATTCAGGCACAAAGGGAACTTAGGGACTTGATGGAGAACTTGTTAGTGGGAGTTTTATGGCTTGAATTACTCAGAATTAAGGTCCAAGAAGGTTTTTTCTGGATTTTGGAACCCATAGTTTCCTGCTCAACAGCTTGGTGGTGTCTTGAAGCAGGGGAGTTAACATCCTTTTCCAGTAGATTTTGTTACTTGCTCAAGTATCATCTGAACCCCCTGCACATCTATTTAATAAGTATCAAGGTAGCTTATTAGCAAGTATTTATTGCTTGAGCACATTCAGGGAGCAGTAATTCCTGCCACCATGGCCTCCGCAATGATATAGAGCAGAAAACCCCAATATAACCCTGCTATGAATCAGAAAGTCATAAAACTATTAACATTTCAAATAATTCCAAAATACTTTCCCACCAGTAGGTACAGATTGGATCCAGATGCTTTATTAACAGAGAGAACAATTAACCAGTACCTCCACGAGGCAGAATGACAGCGAGAGGCGGTGCAGGCAGCGGGCCGGGTATCCCAGAAAAAGACTTCACAAACTTGTCTAAACCTGATGATATTAGTGACAAAGAGGAGATTAATCTCAGCCTGGCTGAAAGCCCAAGATCAATACTGAGAAACCAAACTACACCCTCAGCTTCACATTTCCATGAGCCAGCAAAGCCAGAAATAAACACTGCGGAGGCTGAGCTCTGCAAGACACGGTGGCGTTCCTTCCTAGCTCTGAAGACCAAGAGTTGGAGGAGCAGATTCTTGGCTGCCATTCTGTGTCACCTTGGGGATGTGCCACAGACGGGGTTTCAGGGGATGCTGGAGGTGGGAGCTGAGACCCACATCTCAGAAACCTTTTGGTGCTGAGTTTCCATCACTGTCCATGAAAGCTTGACCTAAACCTTGGCAAGAGCCAAGCCCAAGGCACCCTTTGGATATGTTCCCATTGTTGGGGGGCTGTGAGATTCAGTCCCAGCAGTTTGGGTCAAGGGCTGCCCCAGAGTCAATTTAATTGTTATCCAAAATTCAGTACAAATGGTTTTAGCCAGACATGCAATCACCACAGGTCTTTGCAACTGTTGAGTTTAACCCAAAGCTCCAGCAAGTCCTGAAATAGGTTTTAATTCTCATGGGGACCACATGGTTGCCCATATGCTGCTCCCCACAGGGTCCCAGGTGCCCACAGAGAGCACAACTGGTACAGATCAGGGCAGCACAGACCCCCAGGAGGACTTGAGACTGGCTGGGTCCCCATGTGGGGTCTTGCACAGGTCTGATTCTCATGTGGCCTCTTCTGTGCTTTCCCCACAGGTGAGAGCTTGAGCCCAAGCCGTGGGGCAGCCAAGAGGAAGAAGAAGCAGAGAAGGAACCGCACCACCTTCAACAGCAGCCAGCTGCAGGCTCTGGAGAGGGTCTTTGAGAGGACGCACTACCCCGACGCCTTCGTGCGGGAGGAGCTGGCGAGAAGGGTCAACCTCAGCGAGGCGAGAGTCCAGGTGAGCAAAGGTTTGTGTGGGAGAGAACACCCTCTGCCTCGTCCCCAGGAGAGAGCAGGGACTGTCCCCTCTCTCGTTTCATCCTGCACATCACCATGACCAGTAGGACAGATGCTTGGGACATCCCTGCTCGCACCAGGTCCCCACTGACCCTCTTCCCTCCTTCACAGGTCTGGTTTCAGAACCGGAGGGCCAAGTTTCGCCGTAACGAGAGGGCGATGCTGGCCAACAGATCAGCATCACTCCTCAAATCCTACAGCCAAGAAGCAGCCATTGAGCAGCCCATGGCACCACGGCCCACCACGCTGACCCCAGAGTATCTCTCCTGGACCAGCACCTCCCCATACAGGTAGGTGTAGGCGCTGGAGGAGCTGGGGAGGAGGTGGCCATGGGACAGACTGCCTGGGGACCACCCCACCACCATGGGAGTGCAGCCCTGTGCCACTGCTGAGGACACAGGGAGTTTTACAGGGCTGAAAGGAGCTCATCCAGCTTTGCTTTGGGAACCCATTTCATCCCCATCTGAGCATCCCCTGCCTGCTCAGAGCAGGCTTCCCTGCCTCCACGCATTTCGGGGCTGGAGTGGGGGCCCTTGGTCGTCGCAAGGGATTCGCTTGGCCTTGCGCTGACCCTTCCCACATCTCGGCACGGGAGGTGGCATAGGTCCCTTCTGGTTCCCAGCTCTACACGCCCAGCCATCTCGTCCAAAAGCTCAAGGCAGGGCCTCCTGGTGCATAGTTTGAGGGGTTCCCACATGCATCCAGCCACATAAAAATGCTGAAGCCTTGACTGCTCTTGTGGGAGATGTCTAAGAGGGAACGGCCAGCCTGGCCTGGGAAGCCAGCAAGACTGCACAGGGCACAGGGACTCCTCCGTGGGCCATGCCTCATTCCTCCCCTGCTCCCTCCCTGCAGCACTGTGCCCTCCTACAGCTCCAGCGGGACCGCGACACCCACCCAAGGGGTGAACATGGCCAACAGCATCGCCAGCCTGCGCCTCAAAGCCAAAGAATTCAGCCTCCATCAGAACCAGGTGCCGACCGTGAACTGAGCAGGGCAAAGCCCACCCCATGGCCTCATCCAGGACACAGCGTGGAGCTCCTGTGTCGGTCCAGGACAAATCTGCTGCCCGTGCAACCCACATGCCACTCATCCAATGTCTCAGCACCTCTCCTCTCCTCTTCCCTTCTGAAGGTAGAGTCAGTCCCAGGCCGAAGTGGCACATAATTATAGCCACATATGGAGCAAACTTGGTTAGAAACTTGCTTTTCTGCACACCCTTATAATAAAGGCTATATATACACACACATACCCCCCACGTGCTCTTCGAGGACAAACAGGCTTGCCAAGGGAACAAGAATTTGCTTCCAAACATGGAAGGATCTTGGACTATTGGAGTTGACCAATTTGGGTATCTCACCCAGAAAGCCAAAGAGTTATTGGGTCTTCTCCTCCCGCAGGGACAGCACATGGTGGTGGGAGGATCACAAGCCCCCCTCTCCGCCAGGCTGTGACTCGTGGCACTCAACCACGCGTGCCGAAGCTGACCCATGGGCTTGTCTCTTTGTGCATCCCCAGCCGCCCTGCTTGGGAGAGACTTTGGGCAGCTGACGGATCTCCCCTGCCATGACTGGTCCCAGCCAACCCCCTGCACCACGCTGCCCGCATTTAGGAGCTGCCTATGTTGATGGCACCAGGCTTTGACCCTTCCTAGAGGGGTGAGGAGCATCTCAACAGACCCACTCGTAGCCTGTGAGCTCCCCTGCAAGCCTGGGGGAGCATCGCCGCTCCCCAGGCAGGCACCGCTGCCCTGCCTCGGTGGGTTTGCCAACGATTCTGCAGAGCCCCAGGTCATTGAACCGTCCCAGGGAAAGAGAAAATTGGAAAAAGCTGTTGGGTTTCAGCTGAGTAGGCGGCTCCCAGCGCTTCGTGCCAACGGCAGAGCAGGCTTCGCCTTCCGGAGGCGCAGCCTCCCCGTCGGCAGCTCCACAGATGTGCGCAGGGGTCTGGGGCTGGCGGCTCCGTGGGGGTGAGCTGTCTTGGGCTTGCAGAAAGGAAATGGTTTCCCCCCTCATCCCACCCTGCCGTGCAGCCTGAAGAGGTGGCAAGGTGGGATGTGCAGGGGGACGGACACAGGGAGGGCAGTCTTGTCCCAGGCTCACACTACCACAGTCCTTCACCCTTGGGATTGAGCTGCAGAGAGACGCATCCTTCACCTCCCCCTGCCATTACCACAGCAATGGGGGATGAGCAGAGTGATGGAGGCTTTACCTTGTGGACAAAGCCCTCTGGAAACCAGACCACCCTTTCCTCATCCACTGCAACGAGCCACCAGCCAAGTGCGGAGACACCATCAGCTCAGACATGTGGCCTGGACAGAGAAGGCACCAGCCCTACTTGCCTAGAAGGTCTTAGCCCCACTGGGGGCTGTAGCAGCAGATCTGAGGACAAAAATAGCAATTGCTAAGGTGCTTCCTCCAGATAAACATCCTCCAGTGTGCAACATCAAGGCTGAAAGTGTCCCAACTACACATGTGCCCACCCAAGTCTCCATTGCTCCCAGGAGCATCCTCTCCTTTTCCCACCATGTGGTACCCAGCAGCTGTGACACCAGGACCTGCAGCTTCACCCTGGGTAGTGCCAGGGGGGGACTCGCCCAGCACCCAGGAGAGGAGCAGATCTTCTCTGATTGGGAATGAACCAGCCCCTACATCCAGCCCACAGCCCCAGCTTTCTCTGCTCCATCCAATGAAGCTCCCACGTTGGGGAACATCCTCCTCCTCCTCCAGCACAGTGGGCAGGGAGAGGTCACAGCTTGACCCACCCCACCCAGGGAGCAAAGCCACCCTAGATACCCACCCTGTGCCCTCCACTCCCATTTCCAGGGCTGGTATCCCACCCTTTGCCATGCCAGCAGGGGAGCACACAGCTCCCCAGCCCACAGCGAGACACTGCAGAGACCTGACAGAAGCTGAGACATGTCAGGCCTGGGGGAAGGCAGATCCACTGCAGATCACATCACCCACCATGAGAAACGCTGCCTGGGGCAGGAGAAGAGGGCCGGGGGGGTCCTATTCCCATGGAAAGCACAGAGCTCTTTTTTTTTTTCAGTTATACAAGAAGAAACCACAGGGATATAAATGTCGCTGCCTCTTTGAGAGCATTAATGAAAATAAACCCATTTAATAGTTTGCAGATGCCGTTTCTGTAAACCTAAAAAAAGCAGGGAATAAATATTTCTTCACTAAATATCTATATGTATATATATATTTGAAAACATTCACCCCTAATCTTTGGGCCCCTCCTTCGCCGTGCTCTTGGCAGCTTATCACAGCTTGTCAGTCAATGCTGAAGCCTCACCAAGATGAGATACAAATTGCACCCGTGGAGGGGTAGCAGGACAGAGGGATTATTGTAATCTAAGCTCCCTCTCGCCCTTTCTATTTGTACATTTCAATTACTTGTAACAAGATCCACGGTGGATTTTTTTTTTTTCTTCTGCATGTCTGTGTTTTGGAAATTTTTGTAAGGTTTTTGTAAAAACAACTCTTGTGAAATAATGGAGGAATAAATATTTTACTGAGTAGAGATGTGTCTGTGCATGTGATGGGGATGTGGTTTTTCTTTGCTGGCCACTGTGATTTCCCCACCTGCTCTGGACAAGCAGCATGGGCAAGGGACTGGCTGCTCTGGGCAAGGGGATAAGAGCCGTGATCTGGCCACCTTCCCCTTGCATGATGGTGGCACCTCAGAGCTTCTCCTCAAGACCTGGATTTCATCCCAGGTTCTTAAACAAGGAGTTCACCTGTCCCAGGAGAGAGCAGGAGCAAGGGGGGGATTATGTTGAGGCCCTGTGGAGCTGTGACAGGGCAGAGGGACCATGTCCTGCAGCAGAGCTGCTGGGCTTCCACCTGGCTTGGGGACCTGGAGATGGTAGAAACTCAAGGGGCAGAGAAAACAGCCTAACAAAGGTCTCTGCATAACAACTAATTGCACAGCCTTACTGGATTGATCTTATTTCATTCCAGGATAATGAGTGTGGGCTAAAGAAGAGGTGTCAGGGAAGAGGCCTGGTTTGCTTTTCCCCTTCAAAATCCCACTGGGAGTGGCAGAGCTTATAGGGTCTGCCCCAAGCAGCTCAAATTCTCCACGAAGCAGCATGTTAACACTGGCCTCAGTTCACACCCACAACTCTGGGGGCAGCACCCACATTCCCCCTCAGGAGCAGGGGAATGGGCTGAGATGGGATGTGGCCAGGAGCAGGCAGCAGAGCCCCTTGCTGCTGGGTTATCAGATCAAATCCAGCACTCTCAGTGGGGGTGGAAACCTGTAAACACTAATTGATGCTCCGCAGACATCAGGGATGAGTGTCTGTTACAGACATCC
Organism: Brachypteracias leptosomus; assembly: GCA_013401335.1. Taxonomy (NCBI): domain Eukaryota; kingdom Metazoa; phylum Chordata; class Aves; order Coraciiformes; family Brachypteraciidae; genus Brachypteracias; species Brachypteracias leptosomus. Next base: position 397,094 of record VYZX01007317.1, on the reverse strand, counting down.
CATCTCCTGGGACAAGTGCTCATCAGTGGTCCCAGCAGAGACCACCAGGAAGTTATCATGCAGCCCTGGGAGCTGGAAACAGGCAGCACAGAGGTCTGGATCTGCTCAGGGAATTGGAGGCAGTGAAGAAACAAGGAGATGATCTCCTACACCACTGCAGGCACATCCAGGCACCCAGACATGTGCTGCTCTGCCAAGCACACAGACACACTAAGGGCTGGGCAGCACAAGCACTGGGAGCCCAAATCAGCACCAGATCCAGCTCTTCCAGGCTCCATCCTGTGCTCCAAAGGCGGCATTAACCTGGTGAGCTGCAGGCTGGGCACTGATGGGACACACAGGCAGAGAGCCAGGCTGAGGGGGTGAGAAGATGTGGGACCTGAAGGGCAGCCCAGCCTTGCTGCAGGCTCCATAGAGCCTCACAGTTGAGTGGATTTACAAGGAGCTGGGATCAGTACAGGATGCTGTGAACAGGATGGCTCCCACGGAGAGATTCCGACCAGCCCACTGCTGGGGAGCACACACAGGGACCAGAGCAGCATGTGGCTCCCTGGGGGTTTTCTCCTCCAGCTCTACAGAAACTGAGCTAAGAGGCAGCAAGAAGGGTCAGATTCTGCACAGACAACTACCTAGAAGATATGAAACAAAAGGGCAGGAACAAACCATCAGCTCTTAGGTTGCAGAGTGCTTCCCAGGGAGCAGAGCACCCAAACCAGGGGTCTGCCTGCCCAGCGGTGGCTGGGCAAAGATGATGCCAAATAGTCCAGGGCAGCCCAAGCCAAAAAGAGCTTACAGTGCTGAGCTACAAAGCAGCAGAGGCAACGCAACACTGAGAGGGGTGAAGATGTGCCCAGGGGAAACTGCCCAGCACACACTCCATCAGTCAGGTGACAAGAATTGCTAGGAAAGGATTAGAAGACAAGGCAGAAAGTGTCCTCACGGCATTGTAAAAACTCCCAGCACAACAGAAGCCTGAAAGATATTTGATCTCCACCCTAAGATATTGTGGAGATCAAAGGTGTAACGTGTATTCAGAGAAGGCTGGGAAGTTAACACAGCAGAGATCCAGCTGCCTGAGCAGAGAGCTGCTCCCTGCTGGCTCCCAGGTGTGGGGAGGGCTGGGTGGGGAAGGGACACCCTGGGCTTGCCTTGTTTCTTCTACCTGCCTTAATCTGGGTGGAGAAAGGACACCCTGGGCTTGCCCTCTTTTACCTGCCTTAATCTGCTGAAGTCCTCTCCAGCCACCTCCCCTGGTATTGCTCACAGTGTGTCTGTGTCACCTCCTCCTCCCCAAGCCATCCCCAGTGCTCCTGCACAGCCAGGGGATCACAGCTCCCTCCCACAGACCCAGGGGAGCTCAGCTCCATGAGAGCCCATGGAACCAGCTTCCTCCCAGCAACAACTCCTGTGTCCCCCATCACCAGTGGCCTTTATGACACATGGATTCTGTGGGACTGCACGGTTGAGGAATGAGCCCTGCAACAACACATCCCAGCTCTCCCCAGAGAGAAACAAAGCTCATCCCCTTTCATCCCAGCACTTCAGAGCAGCACCCAGTAGAAGGCAAGCAAGTCCCTGTGTTGGACATTGTGCCAAGTCCACTAACTGCCTGAGCTCTCATGGCTTCCCACCCTGCTTTCAGTTCTGGGAGAGGAAAGCTAGAAGGTGGCCACACAATGACAGGAGCATGAATCCTCCACAACGCAGCCACAGAGCTCTTTGTGCCATGCCCAGGGCAATGGGCAACTCCAGAGAGACAGAGATGTTATCTCAGTGCCTGGAGCTGTGCTGCTGCCCAGAACCAGGACTGGCTGCTGGGACTCAGGCCATACCACACATGATTTACAGATCTGATCTGCAGGACATGCAACCCACAAAGCCATACCAGCCCACTCCAGTAACCATGGTCCCACACACCAGCAGCTTAACCATCCCCACCGTACTGCTCCGCTTTTTAACCACTTATATATTCGTTAAGTGACTTGTAGATCATTAAGGCCATTTGTCCAACCTCCTGCCTAGCCCCAGGCTGAGAATATCACCCAAGCAGTGTCCTCATGTCCTCAGCATGTGGCCAACACAGAGCATCCCTTTGGAGGACATCCAGCCCTGAATCAAAGGATCCTTGGAAGTGGAGAGTTTGAAGATCCCAGGGCAGATTCTTCCAGTGACTCATTACTGTTAACTGCTGGAAATATGTCACTTATTTCCTGCCCGAACTGTCCCAACTTCAGTTCATCTCCCACTAGAGCAGAAGGTCTCAACCTATGGTCTGCTGGCTCCCCAGAGCTGATGGACTACTTCTGAGGGGTCTGCAAACCAGGAGACAGACAAGCATGGAGAGCTGCAGCTCACCTGGCAGGGTCTGTGCTCCACAGGGTGAGGAAGTGCTGGGAAAAGGCTGCCAATGAAGAAGAGCTCAAAGGCATTGTGCTACCTCTCCTCTTCTTCCAGCATGGAGGACTTTTCCTCCTAAGAAGCATTTTGTCATGGACACATCCATCACCAGAACTGATTTGTGCAGGAGAGCTTGTCTTCCTCCATACACTACAACTTCAGGTGGGGGTAAGTTTGCAAGAAAATTTGTAAATTGTGTTTCCTTTCTTAAAGCAGTTGGTTTTCAACCAGATGAATCCCAAAGGGCAAGTCCCAGCTGATGGGAGGAGCTCCCTGTACCCCCTTTTCCTTATTTCTGACCCCATAGCCCAACACTTTCTGATTGATGAAGAGTTGAAGTTTGCACCTGCAATATTTTAATAAGGACAATTTTGTATTGTCATCAGCATTGGCTGCCACGGCAGCGAGACAAAACAGAGCTCACATTTTCCAGCTGGCAGGGATGCCAGCCTGACTATCCCCATCCCAAATGAATTACACAGACATGCAGCAGTTACAGCATCCTCCCCTTCCAGTACCCTTGAGCTGAGCCCTTCTCCCTCTGGTGGCAGTGGGAAGGTCCAGAGACCCTCCAATTCCCACTGACACCATCTACAAGCTGAAGAAACATGGACATATGACTGCAACATAGAATCATAGAATGGTTTGGGTTGGAATGGACTTTAAAGATCACCCAGTTCCAACCCTGCTGCCATGGGCAGGGCCACCTCTAGTCATCTCAGCAGCTGAGCTGTCCTGGGGATGCAATGGACACCCCAAACTCTGTGTGCCATTTGGAAGGAGCATCCCCTTCCTGCAGCTGATATTTTTCCTCACTGCTGCTTCTTTCCAAACCCCAAAAGGAAGCAACCTCAGGTGGCAGAGAAGCTCTCGAGGGGCTGGGTGGTAGCTTTCTGCTGGGGGTGTAACGCTCTGTAACAGTCAGGGAAAGAGGGAGGAATCGAAGATTTCATTTATAGCAGGTGGTACAAAGGAAGAATTATTGCATGTGGACCCACAGCGTGGCCAGGGGTGAGGCAGAGCATCCCACCTGCCCGCTCCGGAGAGGCTGATGGGCACAGGCGCAGATATCCATCCTCCCCATCCCACTCCCAGCGTCCATGTATCCACCCCAAACACCTCAAGCCTTGCCCGGGGGGGGCTGCCCACAGCTCCGTGGGCAGCCAGCAGCCGGGGGGCGTCCCCTGGCAGGGGTGGGGAAGCGGGGTCCCCCCCGCAGCCACACGAGGGAGCTGCAGCCCCGCGCAGGGAGCGCAGCCCGCGGCAGCGCAGCGGGGAGAGCCCGGACATCGGGATGCTCCTGCTCCACACCCCTCCCCACATCGGACCAGGGACACCCCTTTTCCCTGCTTGAAGCTGGGGCTGACACCCACATCGCACCCATGTTACAAATGGGGCATCTCACAGTTCAGCTCTGGAGCCTGGTAGGAAAAATCCCAGTGGATGAAGTTTGCCTTGTGCCAACCTGCCCCTTGTGCATGGCAGAGAGGAGCAGGGGAACACCGTTATCTTCTCCAGGGGACTAACCTCTGGGATGTCCATACCTGTAGAGGTGGCTCTTCCCATTCTCCATACAAGTCATAGGAATCCCAGTTTCTCAAGAGGATTTGTGTGGCAAAACCCTACAGCAAAGGTGCAAGAGCTCCTCATCTACTGGAGGAAATGGGAGATTTTGTGAGGGCAGAGGAACCTGTATCACAGGAGAGACACCTAAGGGTGTAGATTGGCCCCAGACCCCACCCTGGGAAGGCCTGGACGAACAGGAGAGACCCGAGAAGCAGCACAGGGGGTTAAGGAAGGGGTAAGCCCAAAGCTCAGGGGTAGGTGGGATCCTGGGTCTGAACTGCCTGGAAGAGTGTGGAAGTGGCTTGTGCTGGGTTCCCACTTACTTTTCCCCCACCTCCAGACACCCTGGGCTCAGCAGAGCAGAGGGAAGACACATACTGGTGGTGTGAATCCTTGTCAGATATTTAAGCACCAACCTCGGTTGTTCTGCAGCCCCAGGTGGGTTCTGCAGTGTTACCAGTTCAGGTTTGAGCCTGGTGTGAAAACCAAGTTGTTGGCACATACAACACACACCAAACCCCAGAGACTGGTAGATGCAACCACCGTCCCTGCTCTCCTGGAGCTGTAGGAGACCCTGAGCACACTCTTCCCCTGCACAGATGCTGGAGAAGGAATCTGGGAGCTCTGGGCTTTAGGATATTATTTGGGAAAAGGCAGGGGATGCTTTAGCTCATCACCTGCCCCGCACAGAGTGAACACCACGGGCTCAGGCCTGGGAGAGTCCTGGTGGGGCTTGGGCTGACCAGGCTCTGTCCTGCCTCCCACCAACCTCCGCAGCATTTCAAAATAAGCACGATGGTTGGGCCTCTCTGAAGTTTGCCTTGTGGGCTTTTTCTGTTTGTTTTTTTGGAGCCAGGAGAGTTCACGTTCCCAAGCTTTTCCCTGCAGTCAGTAGAGCAGGGTTTATTTTTTTTTAATAAAAAAGAAGAAAGCAGAGCTCCACATGGAACCTCAGCTTCCCTGAGCAGGGCACCAGCCCCAGGCACCAAACAGGCAGTTTAGAAGAGGCTGAAGGAGCTGGCAGCTCTGGGGGCTGGGAGGGGGGGGTTCTGCAGCCTCATTTCTTCCTTTCCATGCCAAAACCTCAATCCCAGCTCCATCTCTAACCACAGCAACATGTATCAGAGAGAGTCCATTTTATAAAGCCACTGCCTTTCTTACTTGAAAGAAAAAACTACCAAGTGGAGCCATTTTGTCCATGTCAACCAGCTAATGCAGACACCAACTGGGCAGCACCTCCCAAACACCAACAGGTAAAGAAAATAAAAGAAAACCAGGGAAACAAGACATTTGCTTCCCAGCAACCTACCAACCGCTGAGCTCAAAAAATACAGGCAGCTCCTCTACAAGTCATAAACACAGAAATGAAAGCAACCACATCTTACCTGAACTTCTCCAGCCCTCCAGGATTTAAGCTCCAGCTTGGCTCCACAGACAAGAAGCACTTGGCTGAGCACAGGTAGAGCACGAAGAAAACTTGCTGGGACAAAGCATCTCATGCCACCAGCCTGCTTTGGGGCAACTGGGCAGGAGGAGGCTTGGGTGAACCTGCTACTCTGGGAGGAAACCTGAGCAGGGCTGCCCTGCAACCCCCAGCTCTGCTGAATTTAAAGCATCAGCACAAACAACACACACCTGGAAAAGAGCTTTCTCTGCAGGGCAGGTGAGGCCAGAGGAAAGGGATGTCTCTTTAGGAGTCCCAGGGCTCTCCAGGCTCTGCAGTGGGGCTTAGCAAAGCTCTTTGCAGCTGGGGAGCCATCCTGCTGGGGCTGGACCCAGCTGCTGCCCAGCTGCAGCTGCTCCCGAAGGAAGGATGTATCAGAGTGCAACGATTTGTTTTTATTGGGAATATTTGCTTCCTGCCACCAGGATGCATGTACAGCAGCAGAGAAGTGTACAGGGGTTCAGGACCTTGTGCACCATGTGAGGCAGAGAAGGCTTGTTCAGAGGGGGAGTGTTACCCAGACATCTGCTGAGGCTGTGGAAGGGGAACCTGCAGCCCTGCCCACCTTCCACACGTGGCGAGCCCCGTGTCCCCTGCAGCAGAGCAGAGCAGAGCAGAGTGTGCCAATCCAAACCTCACCAAACAGCTTAGCCTAAAGCTACAGCTGCACTGGGGTCAGGAGATACTGGTGCAGATGCTGAAAGGTAAGGGCAAGGGTGGTTTGTCCAGTTCTGGGCTCCCCAGTTCAGGAGTGACAGGGAAAAACTGGAGAGACTCCAGTGGAGGCTACAAAGTTGCTGAGGGGACTGGAGCATCTTTGTGATGAGGAAAGGAGCCATGGGGCTGTTTAGCTGAAGAAGACTGAGAAGGGACCTGATCAATGCTGATCAATAGCTAAAGGGTGGGGAGGCAAGAGGATGGAGCCAGAATCTTTTCAGTGGTGCCCAGTGACAGGACAAAGTACCAAATGGAGCCCAGAAGGTTCCATCTGAACATGAGAAAAAGCTTCTTTACTTTGGGGGCGACAGAGCCTGGCCCAGGCTGACCAGAGAGGTTGTGGAGTCTCCTTCTCTGAAGAGATCCCAAACTCACCTGGACATGATCCTGGGCACCCTGCTCTGGGTGACTTGCTAGGGCAGGGGTTTGGATGAGATGATCTCCAGAGGTCCCTTTCAACCCCCCATCATTCTGTGATCCTGTGAAAGGCTCAGAGATGGTGTTTTACCCCATGCTTTGTGCACGCAGGCACTCAGTGAGGCCTCACTAGGAGCATCTTGAGGACAGTGGGGTTAAGGGAACAGCTTTAGTGCTTAGAACAGGTGGAAAGGGAATTTATTTTCTGCTCATTCTGGTTTCCTCCTGTGATCACAATAAAACTGCGTTGTTCTCAGAGGAGGGAAGAGGCACTGAAGGGCAGAGGCTTCCTCCTGCTGCTGTAGCTGGACCAGCCCTTGGCACTCTGGGCCAGCTGCATGGCAGATGAGCTCATGAGAGTGTGTCATCCTGAGATACCCTGATCCCAGCCTCTCCTCTCTGATGTTACAGCTTTCAGGTGACACTGCAGAGCAGGGGTATTCTCCCGCGGGGTGGTTCAAGGCCACTCTGCTCATTCCAGAGCTTTCTCCAAACCCCAGCTAATCCAGGCTGTACACAGCTCTGTGGCAGTGGACAACAGGAAACAGTAGAAAGAAAACACCCCCGAAGCGGTCACGGCACATTCCCCAAATAGCAGCGGCCATTCTGTGGCCAGGGAAAGGCTACAAACAGAGGAGGAGAAACTCAGTCTGCTGCCCTGGGACCATTTTCAGGCATCAGCGGCATGTGAACGTAGACACTACCCTTGGGACAAAGCTTGATCTGCAAACTGCAACCCCCTGGGTTTTGTGAGCACCTCAGTCTTTCCAGAAGTCCCCGAGTTTTATGTCCAGCTCTATGGGGTGAGCGATTCCTGATGGCTGCTCCAGGCACGTCCCTCTGCATCTTGCCACAGTGAGATTGGGATGGAAAAGCCACGGCTGCTGCTGGCCAGGAGGTGCTGAACACTGGCTGTGGAGCATCCTTGCTGGGACAGACTCCTGCCTGCAGACTCCTAGGCAGGGAGCTGTGTCCCATGGTGTGAGACAAGGCTGCTCTGGCAGCTCTGAATGCTTTGGTGGCTGCACAACATCACACCTCAGACTTTGACTTCCATGTGATGCTGTCTGGCAGGCACTTGCCTCCTGTCCTCCTTGTGGGAGAGGGAACCTAAGGGACCCCTCTTCCCACACACCCACACAGCTGGGCAGGAGGTGGTTGTTTTATAATCCCTCTCTGCTACCACTCAGGTCTGCTGACCGAGAGACTTGGTGGGACTCTCCCTATCTTCCCTTCTTGATTCACAGGGTATTCATGACCACAGGGAAAAGGCACATCTTCCCCTTCCCAGTTTCTGGCAGTTGGGCCAGAAAACCTTCATTGCTTCACTGAACCCCTTCCTCAAGGGGTAGCTTGGGTGCTTTCCCCTTCCCAACCTGCCTCCACATCCCCTTCCTGCTCCACGGGGAGATGTGCCCCTTCTCTCTGGTGACTTCCCTGCCCAATTTCAATAGCTCAGGGACTTTATCAAGGCTGCACTGAGCACCCTTGGGGTGCAGGCGGCCTCCCTAGCAACATACCATGTGTCCACACACATGCACACTCACACCCACACACAGCACCCAGTCCAGCCAGAGAAACCAGTGGAGTGCAGGACGAGGGGGTTTGGATGGTCGGTCTTGCTGGGCATTACCAGTACGGGGTGGTGGCGAGGAGGATCTGCAGGGCCATGGAGAAGCAGGGCAGCTGTGCCACGCTGTAGGCCACGGAGCGCGTGGGGGCCTTCAGCTGCAGGAGGTAGGCGATGGTGTGGACGATGCGTCCCACGCAGAAGATCAAGAAGTGGATCCTGGCCACTGCAGGACTGGGATCCAGCATGGAGTAGACAGCTCCGAGGAAGAGGAAGGGAAAGATGTTCTCCATGTCATTGCGATGGGCCCTGAAAAGAAAGATAAGCTCCTTCCCACCAGGCTTCCCTGCTGTCTCCTATCCCTTCTACCCAGAGCGCCCACCCCTGGGTGCTGCTGCCTCTCTCTTCTGTTGGATGGGGCAGATGCAGCTCCCAAAAGAGTCTGATTCCTCCTACACACACAGGCAGCAGGATTTCACACCCTGTGTCCCTGCCTTGGGGTGCTGTGCTCCTGAAGCTTGCCCTCCGTGACTGGGACACCTTTGCTGTGGCAGATGACAGCTTGAGGGTTAGAGCTTTTAAATAATCAAAGCAAAACAAAGTCCCAGTGAAACTGCAAAAAGCTCAAAGCTGGTGTGGTGCCAGCACGGCCTGGCCCCAGATGTGGCCACGTCACACAATAACGAGGCAGTTTCCAGATCGTGGTTTCTCCAGAGGAGAAACTCCCAGGATGGGAGGGGTCGTTGCTTTGCCCCTCTCCATAACTGCATCCAGAGGGGACTGGGGATGAGCATTCCAAGCACCCCCCTGCAGCCCTGTGCTGTGCCAGCAGCACCGTAGTCAGGATGGAGGGACCACAGTGGCCATGGCACTGCTGGGGCCAAGCCCTGCCCTCCATGTGAACATGTGCCTGCCTGGGTGTCACAACCACCCACACCACTACAGAACAGGATCCCATTGTGCTGAGAGCGTAGGCTGTGTCCCTCCTGCCCCAGGTATCATCCTTTGAAGGAGGGAAACCAGACCCCAAAGCAGCAGGCTGTCCTTGTCCTCCCACTGCCTCTCCTTCTTTTGTTCCCTTGGGATTCAAGAGCTGCTTTCTGCAGCAGAGCCCTGTCCCCATGCTTTGATGAGGGGACTCTCAGGTTACACCCTGATCAGTGCGAACAGATCTAGGCTGGAGAGTGACCCAGGGATAGGGTTCAGTTGCCTTTTCCCTGTTATATCTGAAGGTTTGAGAGGCAGAGATGAAGCATTGATAAGAACTGCCCTTGCTTCCCCATTCCTGTGCCCTGGGGTGTTTTAATGTTCATGAAGCCAAGAGAAAATTTTAAGTGATTTCTTCCCTGAAGCAAAGGCCAAGATGCCTGTGCTGCTCTTCTGCATAAGCTGAGAAGTGGCCAGAAAGTTTTAGGGTGCTCAGTCACAGGCCAGGGCACCTGTGGGTAAATATTGCACCTGAGCCACTTCCAGCCCCAGCTTTGCTGAAGCATGAAGGAAATTCACAGCCTGTTATACCCAGAAAAGAGCTACCCTGAAGGCTTTCAGCACCCCATTTTTCCCACAACAGGCAGGACAGCAAGAGGCTTTCTCTCCTGCTGGAAGCCCCACTTCAGCTGCTCTCTGGGTGTGATTTTGGGACAACATGAAGGAATTGGCTTAGAGGAGACACTAAAACGTGTCCTGCTGTTGTAGCAGCGATGCCAGGAGGACTCAGTGGGGATGAGCTGATCAGAGTCTGGACACGACAGAGACACATTCCCTGCCAAACCTGGGAATGTGGAGCGGAGGTGTGGGAAGCCCTCTGCTCCTCCTGAACAGATGGTCTCTGGACAGACATGAGGACAGGCTCACCTGCTCACAGTCCCTTCCCAACCCAGAGCCCTGCCTGCCTTCCCAAGCCAGTGTCACCTCTGCAGGTACAGCCACAAACCCCTCCCATAGCCCAGCCAGGACTGTGGTGATGGGCACGGTTTGCTTTGGTGTCAGCCCTGCTGGGAGAGGGAAGCTGCTGGACACCCACAGCCTTGTCTCAGGGCAGCCCTGTCCAAACAAGCCTCTGAGGACTTGGAGGTTCAGCAGGGCTGGAAGGACAAACAGAACAAGAAAGAGAAAGGAAAGAAAAGGAAAGTTGTTGTTCCAGGGCCGAGACGTAGCCAGGGGCCTCTATGAGGCAAGGGGGAAACCTCCCTCCCAGCTGCTGCTTGCTCTCCGCTGCCCTGCACAGACCCCAGCAGCCCGGCCATGGCTCTGCTCCCCTCCCAATAACACCTGAGAAGAAAACTCGACATCAACCTTGTTCAGGAGAAACACCTCAGGCTTAATCTGTTTTCCCCAGGGCAGTGAACAGATCAGCAAGGACTGCCTGGGAGTGCTTTAACTGCATGAGTCAGATCCCAGGCTCTCCCAGGTCTTTGCTGCAGCTCCATTTATTTATTTTTATGGAAGTTTGTCTTTTCTGACTAATCAAAGGATTACTACGGTTATTTTTACTGCTATTATTTTCTTTTTCCTAGCAAGGAAATAGCTTGTTTGCCATCCTCCTCCCTCTGGAAGCCCAAGGATTAGGTGGCACTGGCTGTTTTTTAAAGGAAATCTTGCAGGCAGTGAGAGGTGAGCAGTGCAGTCCCCCATCCACAGCTGCAGAGCTGTTGGCTGAGGGCTCAGAGACAGCAGGGCACAGCTCCAGCCCCTTTCCTGCACGTCACCAGTGATCCAGCCCAGCACTTGGGGCACCTTCTTCTGGGTAAGGGAGCGGCAAACCAAGCCTGGGGCTGAATCACACCATGTTTTACCTCTGAGGAACTGTGAGCCCCACAGGAGAGGGGGAAGATTCAGAGTTTGCTCAGTTAGGGGGGCAGAAGTTATTGTGATCGTGTCCAGCCTCTTCCCAAATCCCCAAAAAGGGGAGCTGCGTGCAGCCCTGGGACCAGTCACACAGTTCCCTGTCCAAGCTGTGCAGAGATCTCAGGGGGGATTCGGGGTCCTGTTGGAGCAGAGCACAAGGAGCCTCTGGGTGTGGGTACGGGACAAGCCCTCAGGGGCTTGAGGGACTTGGAGTATCTAGGAATGAGTTTAATTGTGTCAGGTTTGGCTCTTGGACCCAAATCTGGGGCCTTCCACGTGTCCTTGCTCCAGCACACACCACGCTCCCATCAAAGATTAAACTGCTCTAGCGTGCAGGATCCCAGAGGCCAGCTCCAGGCATTCAACCCATCTAGGTAATTACTTAATTAATGAGCCCTTTAGCTTCCCACTGCTCCTTTGCCAGCAGCTGCCAGGGCTGGCCCTGCAGCAGAGGGGGAATGCCAGCACTGCCGGGTACTCACCTGCGGCACCGCTCCACGTCGGGGTCCTCCCGGTAGTACTGCAGCCCCCCATTGCGCAGAGCATCCTCCGGGTTTGCAAATGCCTGCAAGAGAGAGGCCCTACTATATATATATATATATATGCTTATTATATTTTCAGGAACTCCATAGGTAGAATCTTTGCCTCTAATCTTTAAGATCCTGTGCCAGTTTTTGATCCCCCTTCGCAAACAGAAGAGCAACGGCACTTCCATGTGCTGGGGGACAAACCCTGCACCTCCCAAGGGATTTTCCCTAACCTCTGAAAAACCCAACTCTGCCCACCATGCAGGTCCCAACCTGGGGGCTTCAAGGGAGCTCCAGCCTGATCCCATCCCCTCTTCCCCATGAAACCCATTAAAGGGAGACTTTACCAACCACCAGAGGAGATAGATCACTGCTGGCACAGAGCTTGCAGACACTGAGTGTGGCATCCAAAAGATAACTGGGACTGACAGATTAACTCATCCTACCAAGAAATGTACTCCCTGGCTGGGTTTTTGGCAGTGATCTTATGTGACTGAAACCAGCCCCAGGGGAATTGGATCCTACACAAATTAACTTACAAATAAAAATGATTTATACAAGCCCCCCTCACCTATGCTCAGAAGCTGCTCGGCTTCATGACAAATGACAGCTTCACTGTGCAGCCTGGAAAGGAACCTGGTACTTTCTTTAATCATGTTACGAGCCCAAACTGTCCCAGGGCTGGAGCATCGTTTAGAAACACAAGGGGAGAAGCCAAATCATCACTTACAATGATGCTACAGCACAGAGATATCTCTTTGTATTTTATCTGAGAGCAGAAATCTCTCCCTCCCGTTCCACTGATGCAGTCAGAAACTCCTCAAACACCTTAAAACAGATTTTACAGACAGCTGAGTTTTGCCACAAGTTCAATTTGGGTTGTGGTCAATAAAAGGTCCAGTTAACCCTGTCTCCTGATGGCACCTAGAGCTCCTGGTCTTCGCTGTATTTTCCTCCGAGTCCAAGAACCATTTCCTCCAGCTATTGTTTTTGTTCCCCACGACTTTCTGCTCTCCTGGAGTATTCACATTCAGCCTCTGAAAGCTCAAAAGCTTTCTGCTCCATTGCAAAAAAAGAGACCATTGCAATGAATTCTTCTTAAACCTTCCCCCCCCAACTCCTTTTCTTCCAGACACAGCAAATTAACTGCAAACAGAGTCTTTCCAGAAGCAGCTCACCTGCATGGCATTTTAGATCTGAAATTACTGTTTAGATTAGGATTCAGAAATTATAAACATCAAGCTACAGATGGTAGAAACAAACAAAAAGAGCCAAGGAGAAGTGAGATATTTATCTGACGCAGCTATGAAACAGTTTTTCTTTCAACTTAAGTCAAAGAAAACTGAGCTTGCTTCAGGAAAACTTAGTTGGCCTTTACAGGAAAAAAGAAGAAAGAGAAACCACAGAAACCCAAGGAAAAAGACAGAAAGGGAGAAGAAGGAAAAGGCAACTGGATCTTACCTTCTTTCTGAGTCTCACTTGTCCCGTAATGATGGCAACAACGTACATTTTTAAAATCAAGATCGTGCTGTAGAACGTAAATGACATGAACACTTTGTTTTCCATCATTTTGAAGGAAGGTGCCACTCGGTCACCTGCAGCACTCGGAGCCAGCAGAGATCTTTCCTGGGCTGCGAGAGGGCTCTGCAGGAGAGAGGGGGAAGAAACAGCCACATTTAAACACTCCACCAGTCACCACGGGTTCTTTGAAAGCCCACAGCCCCACTCCAGCCCTTCGGGCTGATGCGGCAGAGCTGCTGGTGAGCAAACCCCAGCCCGGCACTGCTCCTGCTCCTCACACCCTGCTGCCACCAGCTCCGCAGGGGTGCGACGCCAGAGCTGGGACAGAGTCCCCTCGACTGCATGAACCAGAGCAAGGCTCAGCCTGGCCACAGCTCGACCTGAACAACCCGCCACAATCTCACCTCCCCTCCTGTGGTGTCCAGAGGGATGGAGCTGCACAGAGCATCCCCACCGGGCACTGCTTACCCAGGGACACAAGAGGAGCTGATCAGCCCACGGAAGGAGGAGTTAGGAAGAAGGTAGGTACCTACCTCAGCCACATCCAGCCCTGTGCTCCTGCGCTCCCTCCGTCCCTCATCCCACAGCCCACCCCTCCGTGGCAGCCCTCCCAGTATTCCCCAGTCCCGCCCAGCGCGGGTTGAGGATCCCACGGCAGAGGCAGCCAGTCCTGCCCTACACAGCCACCTGCTGAGCGATGGTGCACAGGGGACAGAGACGTCCCTCATCCCACTAGTGCCCATCACCTGGAGTGACCAGCCTGGGAGCACAACCAGGCAGGTCGTGGACCGCAAAGCCCCAAACCTACAAATAGAAATAACCCGCAGCCTGCCTGGCCCCAGAGACAGCTCGTCCTGCTCTGCTCCCAGAGGTGGATCAGGGCAGCCGGTCATTTTGTCCTCTGTCTGGAAAGTGGCATTTGAATTTGGAGCTGACTTTTCCCCAGCCACCAAACACTGGTGAAGAAAGAGTGGGATCTAAGCCTCTGCAGGCAGCTGGGCTGCTCTCCCAGCACAAACCTTTAACTCCTTCTTCCCCAGCCCTGGCCTCAGCGCTGGCAGAAGCAAATCTCTAGTGAGCTGGCAGCGTGGGAGCTGGAAGGAGCTCTCCAAATTTATTGGGCTGGATTTGGGGTTTGGTTCCTTTACACAGGAGGAGAAAAAAAAAAAAAACAAAACCCTGATTTCAGGCAAATAGAAACTTTCAGAGATTGAGTGGAAGACGAATGCTTTGAGGATGCAAGCAGTTTTTTAATGAAGTGACACGTTGGACTAAAAAAATTCGTTTCAAGCCACAAAAAATCCCCAAAAAAACAATGAATGGAGAACAATGGTTTGTTCATCTACAAAACCATCTATCAAAGCGTTGGTGTCTCTAGGGTTGGTTTTGTTCTTCTTAACTGCCATTGAGCAAAACTCATCCTGTCCTTTCAAAGAGGGCCCAGAATAACCCAAGATGAGCATCACACTCAGCTCAGGACCCAGCTCCTGTCCCATCACTACAGACCCTGTTGCACAAGGACAGGTCTGTCCCCAGCAATGGGATGCTGCTGGCACCCCAGTCCCTGGGGAGGACGGGCTACAGGAGTCTTTTTCCTGGTGCTGGTATGAATTTAAGGAGTCTTGTGCCCTGGGCCCAGGTGATGCAGAATGACCATTGGTGTGAGCATGACTCAAGTTACATGGGCAGGTCCAGAAGGCTGGCTCCTGCTTGGGGAGCAAGCTAAGGAGAACAGTCCCCTCTCCAACTGGACAGTGTTATCCCACCAGTCCTGACCAGCAGCCCAGGGATGCCCCAGGCCAGCCTTTGTCCCTGCACAAGGGAGGGTTACACCATTTCTTGTATTCCCAGCAAACAGTCAGTGCTGTGTGAGAGGTTTTGCTCCTGCCACGCTCAGCTCAGACACGAGCTGTGTGCTCCAGCCACCCCAGCCAAGGGTTGAACTCCTCCTGTGCCCATCCAGAGCAGTCGTCCTTCCTTCCACCCCAGCCTGCCCAGCTGCAGAACCCTGCACTGCTCGCAGCCTGGCAGGGCAGGGCTCAGAGCCAGAAAGACCCTTCAAGCACCCTTCTTCCTCCTGGCATGGAGATCTGCAAATTCTTTGTGTTTGCCTCTGAATCTCCCTCTCCATGGCTGTTCCGCCCTGATGGTGGAGAACCCAGTGATGCCGCACAGCTCATCGTGATATGTTGGCTCAGCCCCATGACATCTGAGCGTGCAGAGAGCCTTTGAAAATCCCAAATACTTGGTTTCAAGGCTTTCAGCTGGTCACCACCATCCTGGCGTCAAGGCGGCTGCAGAACAAGTCCTGGCACAGCCCGGTGTGAAGCTCCACAGCCCAGCAGTGAATGCCTCCAACGGGCTCCTTCCCCAGGGGTGGGAATGGGGACACCAGGACATGCAGCAGCCATGTGGATTCAAACACTGCAGTACTTGACGGGGTCTTCACCCAGGACCCCAGCCCTGTGCTGCCACAAAACTGCATCCAACCAAACTCACATCTCCCTGGAGCTCAGCAGAGTATTATGATCACGACAACACCCAGCCACAGAGTATCACAAACACTCTAACACCAAGCGTAAGCAGCTGATGGCAAAGCCACATCCCAAACACTGCTCCCTCCCATCTTCCCCTCTCCATAGCTGATCGCAAACCCGTAACGGAGAAGACCTTGGTGCCCAAAGACTGGGGTGATGCAAGGGCCAGCCCAGCCCTGCAGCAGGGATGAGACTTTCTCCAGCAGCCCCTTCCCCAGCTCTGCCAGGAGCCTGGGGCTAGGCCAGGCAGCCAGACCCTTCACCAACACATCACACCCTCCATGGAGCCACTCGTTTTTACCAGCCAAGGATCCAGCCCATGGGTTCTTCTGCATCAAGACTTTTTTTCTTCATGCACCTTCCTCCCCTCCCAAGGCAGCCCGCACACCTCACTGAGCAGCAGGAATATGCACAATCTGGTACCACCTGCAGACAAGCCAGGACTTCTCCTGCTAGCCAGAGAGACTTTCTCCTCAGCATTATTCAAGCACTGGCAGGAAGCCCTGGACAACTTGCACCAGCAGCTGGCACAAATTTAAATTGAATGGAGTGATCAAGTAGCACAGTTTGTTTAGGCATAAGCCCCTGGGGCAGACCCAGGTGTGGGTGTTGTATGTGCTGGGCAGGCCCTGGTGCATAAAAACCACGTGGGCAAAAGAAAGTTGGTTTTTCTGCATGTTTATGTATTTTAGACCCTCTCACTGTTACACAGAGCTGAGCCCCTGGGAGGAAGGGCTGATGTCTGTGGGCACAGCACCTACGTGGATGGGGATGAGGAGCAGAAGCTGCCTGTAAAGGCAGGTGGAAGGCTCCTAGGATCCTGGCTCCCACTTGATTTCTCAAGTTTAGGTTGGGTTTGGTTAGAAGGGACCTTAATCATAGAGTCACTTAGGTTGGAAAAGACCTCTAGGATCATCAAGTGCAACCTTTGCTCAACATCTCCCTGACCCCTAGACCATATCTTGAAACGCCACATCTATTCATTTTTTAAACCCCTCCAGGGATGGTGACTCCACCACCTCCCTGGGCAGCCTGTTCCCGTGCCTGACCGCTCTCTCAGTAAAGAATTTCTTCCTAATATCCAATCTAAACCTCCCCTGGTGCAACTTGAGGCCATTTCCTCTTGTCCTGCCATTAGTTAGTTGGGAGAAGAGACCAGCCTCACAACAACCTCCTTTTAGGTAGTTGTCTCCTCTAAGCCTCCTCTTCTCCAAGCTGAACAATCCCTCAGGTGCTCCTCATACGACATATTCTCCAGACCTCTCACCAGCTTTGTTGCCCTTCTCTGCACCTGCTCCAGCACCTCAATGTCCTTCTTATCCTGTGGCCCCCAAAACCGGACCCAGTGCTCAAGGTGCTGCCTCACAAGTGCTGAGTCTGGGGGTACAATCACCTCCCTACTCCTGCTGGTCAAAGAAAAGATCATCTAGTTCTAGAGTTTCACCTTTCTACCTTTCCTGACCCAAGGCAATGCAGCTGTGAGGAGCATGTTCAACCATCCCAGTAATCTGGGCGGAAGCAGACTGTTAATATTAATGGTTTGACCCTCCTCCACGGATCACATCCTGCTGGGACAGAGCCATGGCTTGACCCAGACCAGGTCCTAAGGGCAGAATGTCTTTAAACTACCAGCCCTGCCTTAGAGCCTTTAGCACAAGAGGCCTCAACTCAGGATGAGACTGATCAAAACCCAACACTGCATTTTTTGAGAAATTATTAAGAATCAGGGTCAGGCTTTGAAAGATTTAGTCGTCAGGTTAGGCTGAGCCTAGGAGCTGTGGGGAAAAGATGGTTTTGCTGGAGGAAGATCTGAACTACAACAGGAAGGAATGAAAAATTCACGGGAGATGCTTGAGAAAAGTCTTAAAAATAGAAGCCTCTATTAACAATCTCGCTTTGGCAAGATTATGGAATAAAACCCACCCTCAGTTCCCACACGAGTTGTTATTTATTTGACCAGCTGAATTATACTACAGTATTAAAATTACATGTTTTTCCACTATTGCTATGCTGGGGAATTTCCTGGTGGCAGCTACGTGAGAAGGTCAGTTGTGTAATTAATCCTTGTCAATGGAGCACAGGCATGTAAGCTGGGGTGGCATGGCCTGGGCTCCAACCTGATCTCAGAGGGCAGCTTTGGGCAATTACAGCTACAGATTCCCCCAAATTTCCCCCAAATGAGCAATTACATCCCACAGCCCAGGTTGAGCAAAGAGCCCGAGGGGACCACTCCAGCCTGGAGGAGACAGGCAGGCGGGTGGCACTTCTCCAGCGTGCTCCCACATGCTGGTGGAGAAGGTGCAGAGCCCAGCTGAGATGTTGCCTGTCCTGGGCCTGCAGCTCAGCCCACAGCTCAAAGCAGCCCTAAGCCACATTCCCAGCTTGTTCCGATGCTGCCACGGGCACCGGTGCCCTCCTTCCCTGACATTTCTTCCTGCTGCTCCCAGCACAGAGCCTGCCATCCTGCAGACATGCCCTGTCCCAGCCGTCACTTGCCCTTGGCTGTACCCAGCCCTGGGAAATCCAGCTGCCCACAGGAGGTTGTGCTGTGCTGGCTCATCAAACACAGCCATGTTTTCAAGTAAAGGCATGAGTGGTTTAGCTACTCATTAAAGAGAAAGTTGCTCCACCTGCATTCACTCCTTAGCCTGCATGAAAAGCCACATCACCGTGACACACCTTCTGCCCCAGATGAATGAAATCCCGTTGCTTCACCTCCCGTCTGCCAGCCCCTGGGCTCCTCACTGCTCTTTGCAGGGTGCAGAATGGCAGAAGATACTGCAAGGTCACTCAGCAACCAAACCACCAGCATTAGCATCTCCTGAAACAAGTGGGATGCTTCAGCCTTTGGCAAACTCAGGCAGAATTAGTCTGGTTTGTGTTTTGAAATGACTGTACTGGCTGGAGCTATCTGAGAGGCTCAGGCATGAGGAATGTAGGATCAGACTCTCCCAAATAGTCCTTCTCACTCAGAAGACCAGATGCTTGCAGCAGGAGAAAGCCAGCAGGAGAGGCCCGGGGAAGGGGCAGGGGTGCGATGGCTCTGGGTCTCAGGCAGAGAAGTGGAAGAAGCTGCTGGTCCTCAGCCAGCCCCAGGACAGGGACCAGGCCCAGGGCCAAGTGAGAAACAGTGGCACGTCCTCCTGCCTTCTCCCTCCAGCTCCATCCACCGTCCTTTCCTGCCTGTTCCTGAGCTGCTGATCTCCTCCCAACCACCCTTCTGCCCCACACTGCCATACCCACCCCGGCTGCAGAGGAGTCACTGGGTCCCCTGGTGCTGTGACAGCGAGGAGGTGCTGGAAGAGAGGCCATCAGGCTGCGAGCACGTGGGCGGCAGATTATTTTCTCTTATTCTGAGCCTCACATGGATTCATGCCTGGGCTTTCTCTTAGAGGAAAGAATTCCTTGGCTACGCTGCTCTGGCCCTTCAGGGATGCAACCCTGGTGGGACTGGGGCTGAGGGAAGGTTATTTCTCCTCTCCTCTGCTTTCTCCCTCTGCCCTGGCTGGTTTAAAAGGTGGCTTTATCAGAGCTGTACCTGCCACTGCTGCCGGGCGGCAAAGGTGGGAGATGGGGGTCGGGGCTCGGGGTGTGCAGGAAGCTGACATCTCTCTCACTTAGCCACACCACAGCAACTCGTTATGTGTTTCTCTTCCCAAGAACCAGAGCCCATCAGCTGTAAACAACAGGCAAAACACTGATGTTCTTGCCCAAAAAGAGGGAGTTTCCCTGCCAGACTGGGAAAGAAGAAAAACAAATCCTGCTGCCAGTAATTTCACAATTGGGAAACATTTCCTAGGCTTCAAGCATTTGGAAACCTACAAAGTAAATACAAATTCCCTGGTGGGATGCTCTTGAGCAAGAGCAAAGGTAAAGGTAAAGGATGCTGCATGGTCCTGCCTCCACATGCTGTCTATAGAGCAATAGGAACCAGGGCATGTTTTACAGCATTAAGAGCACAGCTCACTAACAGGGCTGGGAGAGAAAGCAGATGAGGCTCCAGATTTCAACCTTCTGGAGACTTAGCATTCAACAGCACATGAGCAGCTTCAAGGAGAAAAGTAGGAAATGAACCTAGATGGCCTTTCTCTTCTCCAGTGTCTGACCAAGGGCTGTGATCTCCTGCTGTGCTGCTCCACAGGGCTCTGCTCACCCTCAGAAGTGCAGTGGGGTGCCCAGCTTAAGAACAAGGCCCTTTTTTGGCAGGTGGGTACCTCTCAGCTCCTGGGCTGTTACCCCTGCCCAGAAACCCAGAAACTAGGCTTCAGAACTTGCTTATTTTGAAGCCTTTTAAGTCCTGTTCTCAACAGAAAGGCATTTCCAAGTTGTCACAGAGACATGGAAACATTGGACAAAAGGGAATGGAAAGGTCAGTGCTTCCTTGCCCGTTCCTGACGCCAGCTGACAGTGGCTACACCACCCTGGAGAGACCAACCCTAAGGAGAGGCTTCCTTCATGGCCTTGCTGTAGAGCTTCCCCCACCACAAAGCTTTCCAAAACACAGAGCTTATTTTTAACCCCCCCCCCCGGCCAAGTTCTCTGCATCCCCTCCATCACTCCCAGACTAAACAGCAGCATCTCCTCCCACCCTTCCCTATAGGTCATGTTCTCTAAATCTCTTTATCACACATGCTGATCTCCTAAATGCTCTCACTTCTCAGAGCCAGGTCCTCAGCAGGAGGGTGGCTGGGCTTGCTAGAGCAGCAACCAGAGCCTGCTCTCACGGGACCTGACTCGGGGAGAAGTCAGATTGCTTCTTGGCAGTCTGGGGTTTATTGAGCTGAGTCACTTGTCAGCCCGTAGCTACGCTCCAGACGCACGTTGAAACTTTCCCTTTCTTTTCCCTGCACTGGGTGATGCACAACGTGTCTTTTGAGTTTGCTTCAGCACCTCAGCAGCCAGGAGAAAGGTCTCAGCTCTGATGTTATTAATAAACACGTTCCCCATAATCAGCCTGGAATGCAGGGAACAATTTAACTGCATTATTTACAGCCCCCATTGCCTGGAAGCTTTTTATTGTGCTGCTGTCTCAGCTGCCCTCTTGCTCACAGTGGTGAGAGCACTCCCAGAGCCTGACCCAGGCTGCACTCACGTCCTGAGGCAGCAGAGCTGGAGATAAGGAGATGAAAATGAAGCTCTCAGGTCCCTGGCTGGACGTCACAGCAGGGATTACATACCCTGTGCAATGCAACATCTGCACTTCAAAATTAACCACAGTCAGTGCATCGGTGCAACAAGAGTCAGAGCATATTTCCCAAACCCACACTGAGTAAAGGGGTGTAGGACCATACAACCTCCCAGACTGATCCCTCAACTTTACCAAGACCAGAATTTGTCCTGAATCATGCAAGGAAGCAGAGAAACCTCTCCATGCTACTCCCCAGGCAGTGACGCTTGAGCTAACTATGCTGAGATTCCTTCTCTGTCTGAATGATCCACCAGCAGGACCAGGAACCTGCCCAGGTCCCATGCTTTGATCACTCTCCTGATTTGCAGGCTATGTTCTCATGTCCATGATGTGTGCCCAGAAATCTGTTCCACCCTGTGTTTATGCAACCCTGACTGCTCTCCACAGCCCTCCACAAGGAGATTACAAATATTTACAAAGCAGCAGATCGCATCTCTCTAGCACAGCACGTTTCTGTTAAAGACTCCACCAACTCAGCTAAAACTGTACAAGAATTGCTCCCTCATCAGCAGGAGAGAAGCTGGATCCAGGTGGGAAGGTGGCTGTGGAAAGGGTGCAGGGACAGGAGGATGCTCTGGTCTCATAAGCAGGGCTAGAACTGTCCCAAGGGGAGTTAGACAACAAAGGGGTAGGAGCTGCATTGTACACTCTTGGAGGAGGTTTGTGAGCATGGTCACTGGTGGAAGGGAGCTGCTGTCCTTCTGCAGGAGCAGGGATGTCCCAGCCATGGAGCACACTGTGGGTTCCAGGTAGTGTGTGTCCCTGGGGTAGCCAGAACTGAGGTTCTCTGGCCCCATACACCTTGGCTCATCCAGCCTTCAAAAGCTGGAGATTAACTGCAGCTCTGAATCACAAGGTTTAATTCTTTTTCTTGCAAATTTCTTGTCATACTGACGGTAATTCTTGATAATTACATGTGTGAAGTCACTTGTCCAAGCTGTTAAAATTTAATTACTTCCTGGGACAAGAAGTTCCGTAATGCAACACAACTTAAAGTAAGATGATGATGATGATGATGATAATAATGATAATAATCTTTTATTGGCTCTTCTTCCCCTCTTGTTCATGTCAGAGAGACATGCAGGGGGTGAGGAGGAAGAGCAGTTCTTGCTCACCTTTGTCCAGCATATTCTTTCTTCAATATATGTTTGTGAAATCACCTCTTACTCAGCTTTACCACAGGCCCATTCGCTTTCATCTCCATGCTTTGGATTATCCCAGTCATCCTTTCTTATTTCCCTCCAGCACCCAAGCAAGCAGATGACCAGCACGACTGCCAACTCCTTTCACCTCTTGCACTCCAACCATCCTTTGGCCCCCTAACAGCTCATTTTTCTTTCAAATGCCACAAGTCCTCACTGAGGGGTCTAGGATGACTCCACACCGAGTTATTTAGTACTCTGGAGGGGCTACTCCCAAACTGAAGGAATTTCAGCAATGTTCTTAGGCAGCCCTGGGACACTCACTCTGCAGCTATCCAGCAGCAGATCTGGCTGGCTCATCCCCGTTCCTTCGGGGTCTTTGTCACCTCCAGCAGGGTCTCCTCTCTCACTAAGCTGTTAGCATGGACATAACATTGTCCTTTGTAGAGCACGTCCAGTCTCCTGTTTTCAACTCCTTCCAGCTCACAGGGTTCCCAGCTCACAAACACACGTTTTAACAATAGCTGGAAGCTCAAGTCCTGCACGCAATCTTTTATTTTAGCAGAGCACATTTTTCTTCCTGTTAGATAACGTATCTCCTGGGAAAAGAATCCAACATTTACAGATTCCTTCCTCACTCTCTGTCCCTATTTAACACTGATGCATCTGTCTCCATATCTAATGGATGAGAAGGACACTTTCCAGGTCATTCAGAGTGAGAGGAGAGGCACAAATTAACAGATCCTCACAGAGCACTGCAGCTGGGTGTCACAGAAATGAAAGAATTAAATACCTCTCAGCTGGCCCTGCATAAATAGAGGGACACATTTCTGATCAGACTGGTGGCAACTGTCCACGGATCTGTTTTCATTAAGTGTGGCCCTTGTCCCTCTGCAGGAACAAATACAGACATGCCTCCTCCAGCACACAGGAGGAACAACCTGTATGTGGCCAGACAAGCCTGGAAGTTGGAGTGAGAGGGCTGGGAAAGCCACCCAGTGTACTCAATAGTGCTCACCATGAAGGGATGAGAGTCCTCATCCCTACAGCCCTTCTGTGAGGTACACCTGCCCAAGAGCTCCTTCTTGTCCAACCTACAGAGCTCTGCAATGGGTGTAAAGAACAAACACAGTCCTGCCTGGAACACAGACCTGAGACAGTCAACTCCCAAAGGCCACAAGCAACAGGACCACCTTAGGTCTCACAAAGCCATTTTTCTCCAGCTGGCTGCTTAAGTCCACTGTTGTTCAGTGGAATCAGCTGCACAATAGCTTGTCATCTCAGGGTTCCACTCTGTGCTGGAGTCCTGGCCTAAGAGGTGCTACCCTGGGTGATTTCTTCACAGTTATTCTCCATAACAGAGGCAGAAGAGACAGCACACAGGTCAGAGATTGACTGGAAAGCTCCCAACAGCAAGTCACCAAACAGGAGAGGCACCTTGGCTGTCCTGCAACAACAGCCTGATGTCCAAACCACAGGGATGGACAGACCTGGTGCAATTTCCAGAAAGCCTTCTCCCTGTGGTCTCCAGAAAAACCACCACATCCCTCCTTGTTCAGGAGACCTCACCACTGGTGCCAAGGTTTGCTGGCTGATGGTGCCTGTTGTTCTCTGGTTACAGAACCCTTCTGAGGCTCTCCAACAAACCAGGAGCCTGAACAGGCACCACTGTCCTTTAGCCTTCACTGCCTGGTGCTCTTCTCTTGCCTAGCAGCCAGCTGGTTAGCACCGAGCCCAGCCCCACAGCCCTCCAAGGGCAGCCAGACCTGGCCTGTCTGAACAAATGGGGAAACTATTACAGCAGCAAACAGTTGTTTTCTCCTGGTGAACCTACTTGTTTCTTAAAATCAACTGTTAAAGCTGATTAAAACCAGGCAGAGGTCTTTACTCAAGCACGAGTTGAAGACAGAGCAGCAGAATAACAGAGGCACCAGTCACAAGAGCTGCTTTACAGGACTAATTTTAGTGACCTGTATTTATGGCTCCTCCGCCGGAGATGGGTGAACGAGCAGGGTGTTTAGTTTTGCAAACCCCAAGCCAAACACAGCCTCTGATTCTAGTCCAACCCAAAACCTTTTAAATCCTCTTTCAACTAAGGGTCCCAAAGCATTGGCTGGGGGGTTCTGCTTAATACCACCACCACCCTATGTACTTTGGATGAAATACAAGCCACTCGCCACATCAGAGCCCATGACTGAAGCATTTCTCATGCCCTATTATCCTCTTCCTGTAGCAGTCCTCCCCTGACATGTAAGCACAGTGCTTTCTTTTTTCATCAAGTTTCATCCCTTTCATGGTTTTTATCCTCAAATTATTATTTGCAACAGAATTCAAGTTTAAGACAGAATATGGGCTAAAGTTTTCTTATTATTGTGTTCTCAATGAGAGCTATTGCTGCACACAGAGGACAGGCTCACGTGAGAGCCAGTCCACTCCAGCTACTTCCAAGCCAGCCTGGAGAACAAAACCAGAATGCAGATCCCAGCCCCAGACTGGAGCCCAGTCAAAGCCAAACAGGAACTGTCTCCAGTTTCAGATTCTGGGCTCAATTTTAAAATGAAGGGAAAAAAAACCAAAGGGAGGATTGAGGCGGGTGAAATCCAACTCTCACAGCATCCTCGTGTTACCAAATTTGTTGTCATACATGATGGTAATTACCTGATAATTACACGTGTCAAGTTCACTGTCCAAACTGTTAAAATTAATTTACTTCCCGGGACAGTAAGTTCCCTAATGAAACACCGCTTAAATTAAGAGGATAATAACAATTTTATGGGATCTCTTTCCCCTCTCGTTCATGCCACAGAGAGACACGTGGGGGATTAGGAAGAAGAGATGATGTGACTTACCCAGTGCTGCTCAGAGCTGGGTGACAGCACCTTGGCTTGGCCCCTGGACTCCAAATGCAAACCCCAGATCTAATCACCAAACCACAGAGGATGTGTCTGCACCAGGAGTGTTTAGTTTACAAGTCAAAACAGAATCTAACTGCCAGCATGCAAGTGCAACCCAATAGCTGTCCCTGGGTCTATCTCTACCATTTCATACATTATTCATCTCGATCCTGCACAACACAGGCCTTGAAATCAGAGCCCAGAGGTAATTAGGCAGGAGCAAAGCCAGTTCTGCAGCACCCGGGGCTGAAACACCAGGTCCCACACCCTGCTTGGTTTCCCTCAGCTCCTGCCCCAAGGATGCCACTCTCAGCTGCCAGCCCAGGGGGATTTGCATGGTCCGGTCTACAAGTGGCTGCTGCTTATTTGCACCTGGCTTTGGGTGGTACCCCTAGACCCTGAGCTGTTGTTGCCCTGTAACAGCCAGCACATAAAACACCCACCTGAGCCCCAGTGTCCTCACAGCACTGGCGTTTACACTCTAACAGCAATTGTCTCCAAGCTGTACCTTAAGCTCTTCACTGCTGGTACCATAACCTACACCTAACCTGTGTAGATGTGGTGCTGAGGAACATGGTTTAGTGGTGACCTGGTAGTGCTGAGTTAATGCTTGGTCTCAATGATCTTAAAAGTTTTTTCCAACCTAAACAATTCTATAATTTTATGACTTTGTCCAAAGCTAAGGAGTCTTCCTCCCTCCATCCCTTCTCCCCCTGGGGCACACAGTGGTCTGTAGAGCAGCAGAGCCAGTTTGGCTACTGAGCACTTAAATAATTCCCTGTGCTTGTTCTGAGAAAGACCTTCTCCATCCATCATTGTCTGGTGGAGTTTGTATGACCGGAAGATCAAACAGGTTCCAGCACCAGGTCTCACCCTATAAAGAGCAGAGAAGTGCCCTGCCAGCTTGTCACCTTGTACTTATCTATAAAACATCACCTTTCAAGGAAGTTCCCACAGGAGGCAAGAAACGTGAGAGGGCAGCTTCCCTCACCCACACCAATGCTGTAGATCAAGCATGGCTTTAAACACCTCCTCTCTGCTCCTATCCTGACCAGGTAATGTGACCTGTGTAGCTCCACCTGCTGAAAACCACTTGGTATCAGATTAAAAACCACATTTTTCTCCCTCTGCAGAGACTTCCAGCATTCACCACGGCCAAAGGGCATCAGCAGCATTGATAAACCTTGGCTGATCCTCAGCTTGCTACATGTACCAATGTAGAGCTGATAAAGCTCGGGTCTGGGCCACCACCACAAGGCCCTTAGGGCTGGTTATTCACTCTGCTTGTACAGCACAGCCAGACTGGTCTCCGATTGCAGCACAGGCTCAGGCAGAAGGGCTTTAAGGTTGGGCATCCAGATGTTGCAGGGGAGAACCACGTGACTGCATTTTCTAGAGACAGCAACCACAACAAAAAATATCCACCTGCTACCTCAGAATCCTACAAGGGTTCAGACATGATCAAAGGAATTCTTCCACTCAAGGAGAATTACTTGGGTAGGTGTATGAAGTTCCACATCACCCAAATCCCTGCCTCATCCATAGCTTTCCTTCTTGGACTGTCCCTCTTCACCAGCACAGCAGCACACATGGACCCAAGGGACCCTGTCATTTTGTACCCTTAGGCAAGGATTTTTAAACCTGCCCAAGGCAAATTGTGGCTCAAGCTCTTCAGGAAAGATTTCAAAGAGAGAACAGAATTGCTAAACCCTTTGCTATGAACACATCAAGAACTTTCATCATCTGCAAACCTCAATTTTCCTACCTGCAAGAGTAGGACAACAGCCTCTTGACTCCCTGAGTGGTGTTAGGATTAGACAATGTTTGCTCAACAGTAATGCAGATTTTTGGTGTCTTGTGTTATTGCTACTGTCACATTATAGAAAGGTCAATGAACATATTCCAGTGAGTCAGAGCCTTTCCACAGCATAATCCTCAGACCTCAGCCAGGCTCTGTGTTTGGATAAAGCTCACCACAATCCCACCCTTAAAAGACACCATGTACGTCAGTGGCAGCCCTTTCCTGTCCCTGCCTCATGTCTATGGTCAAGATAAGGAGCACTTGGAAGATGACGCTGAAATTGAAGCAGGGAAAGAAAACAAAGCCAACCCACACATACAGGGGGGAAAAAAGGGTTAAAAATAAACTCCCCTCGGGAAAACCCCAAGTGTTAAGAGAGTGTCTAGCCAGAGTCAGAAGGCAGGATGTGTTTAGGTAGAAATTAAACTGACCACAGGGGAAAATGAGTCTCCCACTTCTTCTCCAATCAGACACCTTCAGAGAGAACATCTCGCCAGCCCAGCACCTCGTGTCAGACAGCAGTGATGTTACCCAGCCTCCTTCATACAGCACTTGGAAATATTGAAGATCTTACATATTCTCCAACAAAAATACAGACTTTTCTAGGAAAAGCATTGATTCATTGACCCCACAATCCTTACCTGCAAATCTCCTGCACTCCATGAACCCAAGGCAGGGCTGTCACATCAATTCCTAGCACCCTGTCCCCTGGTTGGAGACATTTTATTTCTCAGCCACCCAGCCAACTGGGAGGTCTGCTGCCTCATGATCAGAAAGCCACACTCACCAGTCATCTCCCCAAGTCTCCAGGCTCTCTGCCATGGAGCTGTGAGCCCAAAGCCCTGGGAATTCCGACTTTAAACCAACAACGAACAAATCAAACTGCGGGTGGGTGACAGAAAATTTCAACACACCAGAAGCAGAATGAGGCCAGGCAAAGCTCTCATCTGGGGCTTTCTACTCTCCTCATCCTAGGCTGCTGTCCCTACTCCATCCCTGCATCCCTTATCTGTCCCTTTGCAACACCCCCACCCCATCTCCACTACCTCCCTTATCACAACAGCTTTAGCACCCCAAATTACTCACTGCAACCACCCCACATCCTCCAGCTCACACCACTGTTCCCCAAATCCCTCCCTTCCCTCTTCCTGTAATCCCTGCCATGTCCTTACCTCTCCTACACCATGTCTCACCTTCCCACCACACCACATCTACCACTGACCAACACTGCAAACCACACGTACCCCAAGCCAACTATTGCACACCAAACACTTTGTGAAAATTCTTCTCTGCTAGAAATGTTCAGTACCTTCAGCTTGAGCTTGTGGCAGCTGATTCAAGATGACCCACTGCTGGCTGGCCACCACCTCCTGCCCCATGCTGGTCAGGAGAGCACTGTGAACACATGACAAGATGGCAATTCTGTGCCCAGGGCACAGGAGGGCGTTGAGATGGAAGAACAACGTGCTCATTAGCACAACACAACAGGCAACAAGGCATTGTACTGTGGACTGTATGTTACAGGGTCTGTGCTCCACTTGGAGCTTCCAGACAGCTGTTCAAGGAAATTGCCATCAATGTCAGCCTCACCACCACGATTAGACATCTCATCCATGTCCAGGCCCAGCTTGAACCCATTTAACTTGTAAGGGATAATGAGATAACAGCATGACATATTGCAGCTGAAGGTTATTTAAACACCCATCTGGTACCTGTTAAGCAGCATACATCCTATTGTTGTATAGGAAATATATGCCACCTCCCTCCCACATGGAAAGGAGAAGATCTATAGATGTGTCCCATGCTACCCTTCTTTTTGCACAGATGAGGTAATTCTCCTCTGTGTTGTTTCTACTGTTTCCTATCTGTGGTTTGGGAGATCCATCCTTTCCAGGCTGCTGAGACCTTGTGAAAAGACACAAGGCCACAATGAAAAATTTACGAGGGACTTCTCGTTACACCCTTCACACAGCATCAGAAGAGGCTCCACACCACCCACGTTTGAGAGGGTGGCCCAGAAACTGTGAAACTGATTCTCCTTTTGCAAGACACAACGTGGCACTACACTTTATCCCAGAGACATCCAGGGGTGACAGTCCATTTCAGTGTTCCTCTATTCTACAGAGGAACAGTGAAATACCTCCTGAAGCCTGCGAGGAGAGCAACACAACCTGCCTGCACCTTTAATTCAGATGTAGACAAAAAAATCTGCAGACCCCAGCTAAACAGCCTCGTTATTCAGACTCTCCATCTTCCTTGGTAGGATGACTTTGGCTGTTCTCAGTTCCCTACTGGAATTACCTATGGGGCTCTTGCCCCCTCAACAGCCACAAGGGCTGGTTGTGTGATACCCAAAGAAATCATGTTTCATAACACGAGTGGTCAGCTCTGCACTTGTGTTCTCCTCCTCTCTCTTCGGTTTTTCCCAGGCATGACTTAGTTTTATGCAAAAGTTGTTCTATCCTGTAAAGCCTGGACTAAAACTTTGTCTGACGCCCCATCTAGTGTCCAGCACAGACACATGCAGAGGACCAGAGCATCAAGGAAGCAAGAACTGGCTGGAAAATTCCCAGCATTTTTTCAGTGATATTAAAACACCTTTGTAAAACTATCATTTGAGAGAGCTCTGACAGAGCCCAGGCAACACGGAAACCTGCATATGCCACTGCCAATTCCTCACTCTGGACTCTACACAGCCTCCAGGTCTCCTAACAGAGAAACCTCTCCTAACAGCTGGAAAACCCAGCAAGCCCCACTGCTCAGGTCTAAGCTGTGCCCACCTCAACACCTGATGGCAGTGACAGCAAAGACTCTCTTAAAACAGAGAAAAATGGAGCTTCCTGGGTGCTCAGCAGCTGGCAGCACAGGGCACTCGTTTCAAGAGAGATGTCAAATCTTGAGCATGTATTCTGAATACTAAATAATGCTGCTCAGTGTTTTTCCAATGAGAATCTAAAGAGAAAATAAGAATTACTTTTTTTTTTCCATTAAAAAAAAGAGTGTTTACTGAGCAAACAAAAGCTGTTTCAGTGTCTGTCCTTCCTTTTTGCAAACTCTTTTTTGGCAGTAGGGGGGATCATGAAGTTGTCAGGACAAAGTATCTGCTCTGAGAACTTGGTTTTAATAAGTCATTGAATCATTTAGGTTGGAAAAGACCTTCAAGATCATCATGTCCAAACATTGACCTAACTCTATCAAGTCCACTGCTAAACCATGTCCCTCAGCACCAATGGAGCTTTCTGATGTGTTCAGCCCTGTGAGTTGCACAGCTCCATCCACTGCTACAGGAACCTTTGGGCTCTGCCATGCTAGGTGGGTGCACAACCCTCTCTGAACTAAGCCCAAAGGAAGCATTGGTAGGTTCTTGGTTCATCAGAACAATTAGCACCTTGGCCAGGCTGTAGTGAGGTTCCAGTCCTGCTGTCCTCAGAGCTGACATTGTTCTCATGAATCAATCACTCCACCTACACTTTCGTTTCCTGAGAAGTAGTGTGCTAAGTTGCTTAACCTGTTAACACCTAAAGCTTACAGGAGAGACCCGACTTCCATCCTGTTGAACAGTCTCAGGTCCCACACTCCAGGAACTTATTCTGCAAATTCTGTTTTGTTTTCCTTTCCTGCTGAGCCAGGCTGGCTCTCACTTGTCACCATGAAGCTCCTGGGTGCTGCTGTATTCTTTATTCTTGTTCCCCACTTTGATGCCAGCATTGGACTGTCTCAGCACTTCAGCCTTCATGGAGAGTGCTGCTGTTGCTTGGCAGCTCCTCTTCCCTCAGTCCTGGCTCAAGTACCATCTCCTGGAGTGCTGCAATGTGAAGAAGGTAAGGGCACCTTGGGCCACCTTGTCAGTGGGACCAGAAGATGGTCCTTCCCAAGGTGGTGAGGGCTTCCTTTTTAATGCCAGCTTCCTTCGGGGTGGTTGTGGAAAGACAAAAGTTACCGTCCACAGTGGTGTGGTCTGTAGATCATCCACCCAGCTGGGCTGCACCCTGGGGAGCAGCGTTTGTGTTGGTGTCTTGCAGCTAAAGCCGGCGAGGTGGAGGGGAAGAACTGGGACAGAAGAGGGTCCTGGCTTGCTCAGAGGGGTGACAGCAAAAGACCAGGGTCTCTGGGGAGTGACGACAGGGACAAGCTGGGTTCGCTCTGAGGGGTGACATCAGCGATGGGACCACGGTCGCTCTGAGGGGTGACAGCAGTGACAGGGCCTGGCTCGCTCTGAGGGGAGCGGGTGCGCCCAGCTCGCCCTGAGCCCGCCCTGCACCCCTGGCCTGGCTGCCCGCCGCTGCTAATGCCGTCACGCAGCGCCCCGAGCGTCATATCCCCACCACCGCCACGGCACGGCCCGACAACGTCATCAGCAGGGCAGCGAATGCCGCCCGAGCCCTTCACAAAGATGGCGGCGGCTGCGGTTGGGGCGGGGCCTCGCCCGCCCACGGCCCTTGGCGGGCGGAAGTGGGGCCGCGCGCGGAGCCACCATGCCGGGGCCGCTCGGGCTGCTCTGGTTGCTGCTGCCGGGGCTGGCGGCGCTGGAGCCGCTCAGCGTGGGCCTGGCCATCGGCGTCGCCTCCGCCCTCACCGGCTACTTGTCCCACCCCAGCTTCTACTGCAACTACGTGGAGTGCTGCCCCAGCGACAGGCAGCGCCTCAACGCCACCGGTACGGCGGGGTCGGGGGGCGCCGGTCGGCTGGGAACCGGTCACTGCCCGGGACAGCCCCCGCTGTGCTCGGCAGCGGCCGCGCTGTGCTGAGCCCCGGGCCTGGGGTCATGCTGAGGTTGTTTGGTGCATGGCTGGTGGCCAGTACCCGTTGGTGGCCATGCTGAGCCCACCCAGTGCGTGGCCGGTGACCAGCACACGTTGGTGGCCATGTAGGGCTTGCCTGGTACATGACTAGTGACCAGTACCCGTTGGTGGCCATGCTGAGCTTGTTTGGTGCATGGCTGGTGGCCAGCACCTGTTGGTGGCCATGCTGAGCCCACCCAGTGAGTGGCTGGTGACCACCATCTGTTGGAGATCATGTAGAGCTTGCCTGGTGCATGACTGGTGACCAACACCCGTTGGTGGCCATGTAAAGCTTGCCTAGGTCAGGACTGGTGACCAGCAGCAGTTGATGGCCATGCTGAGCTCACTTGGTGCATAGCCAGTGGCCAGCACCCATTGGTGGCCATGCTGAGCCTGCCCAATGTGGCCATTGACTGACACCCGTTGGTGGCCACACGATGCTGAGCTCTCCCTCTCCCCGCAGCGCTGAAGGCGCAGCTGGACACCAAGCTCTTCGGGCAACACCTGGCCAAGGATGTGGTGCTGAAGGCGGTGATGGGCTTCAGCACCAACCCCAGCCCCAAGAAGCCGCTGGCGCTCTCACTCCACGGCTGGGCCGGCACCGGCAAGAACTTCCTCAGCCAGATCCTGGCAGAGCACATCCACCGCGCCGGCCTGCGCAGCAAGTTCGTCCATCTCTTCCTGGCCACCTTGCACTTCCCCCACTACGACCAGGTCAACCTCTACAAGGTGAGGAGGACACAAGGTAACCCAGTCACTCTGAGTCCCTAGACCCCCCAGCACAGGGGTTGGGCTGTTAGTGCTGCAGGTGTCCCCCAGATACATGACATTAGAGGTGTGCAGGTCTCCAAAGTTGGTGCTTATGAAAGATGGGAGGAGAAAATGCAGAAAGGCACCAAAACACCAGGAAATGGAAAGTGAGAGTAACTGTTTCCTAGTGCTGTCCTCTCACTGATGCCATCTGCTGATTTCTGTGGTCCTTGCTGTTAGCAGAGAATCCCTGCACATGCTGGTTGGTGGGGTGCAGGAGATGTTCTCCAGAGCAGTGTTTTGCATTTGTGGTTCAAACGGCATCCTCCTCCAGTGGAGGAATGGTGCTTGCACAGCCTCAACGCTGGCTTTTGTCCCCTCACAGCAAGCAGGCTGGGGTGGGCAGGAGATCAGGAGGGGACACAGCCAGTCCTCATCACCCAGCGGGATGTTCTGTACCATATGTTGTCACCTCAGCAATAAAAACTGGGGTAGAAGGAGGAAAAAGCCTGGGGTGGTGGCTTCCAAGGTGGTTGTTGCTCTGACACTGGCTGGACATTGCTCTGCATGGGTCCAGGGGATGAGTGATTCCCTTTGCTTGTTTTTTCTCTTTCCATCACGGATTAAACTCTTTATCTTGACCCATTAATTTTCTTGCATTTATTCTTTGTCCCCTGTCCCAACCCTGCCAGGGTGCTTGGCTGCCAGCTCTACCCACCACACGGGGCAGTGAGAAAGCACAGCTCACGTGAAAGATTTTGCAAGTTACTTCATTCCTTTCATTGGAGAATTCTCATCTTCAAGTTTTAATGTTTAAAGGTACCCAAACCCGATGTGCTGATAGATGGGAATTCTATGTGAAAGATGAAACACTGATTATTTTTTTTTTAAACAAACAAAAATAAGTTTTCTCTTCCCCAACCTCAGTTTTCCTGGCTTATCTATACATGAAGCAGAAAAATTAGAAAGTCTTTCCTCTGTGAGCAGGAAAAGAATTGAGGTTTAATTTCAGTGTCACATGTCAAAGGGATCAGTCACAGCATTTATGGTTCTCTCTTCAGGAAGAAGTACAACCAGCAAGTGTGGGATGCTGAGTTTGAAAGGGTCACACACAAACATCTTGCAGTACACCCAGAAGAGACCTCGTTTTTCAGTGTTGTTCAACCTCTTGTTCCAGGAACAACTGCAGAACTGGATTCGGGGCAACGTCAGTGCCTGTCCCCACTCTGTCTTCATTTTTGATGAGATGGACAAAATGCATCCAGGTCTCATTGATGCCATCAAGCCCTTCTTAGACTATTACGAGCAGGTTGATGGGGTGTCCTACAGGAAAGCCATCTTCATCTTCCTCAGGTCTGTAGCACCTATTTCAGTCCTTCTGAGGTGAATCTGTGTTGATGGTAACACTGTTCCTATGGGACCTTATTCAAAGAACTGCTCCAGAGTCAAGAGCCTCTCTGTAAAGACAGGAGCACTGTGAGCTCCTGCCTGACCTGTGGCTGTAGTGGGGCAGGTCTGATGCTGTGCAGTGAACCACTGCAGTGTGCTGAGCTCATGAGCCTGGCCCAGAGCACACATCATACAAGAGCTGACATTTTGGGGGCATTCTCTGGGATGGGTGCACCAGAGCAGCCAGTTCAGTGCTGTGTTTTGGATCTGTGGCTGAAACTGTGTTGATACCACAGCAATGTTTTGGCTGTTTCTGGATGGTGCTTGCACAGCCTCAAGGCCTTCCTTTTTTTTTTTTTCCTCCTCTTTTCATAATCTATGAAGTTGTTTTTATCTTGGCCCATAGGTCTTCTCACTTTTGTTCTTCCTATTTTCTTCTTCCATCCCACCAAGGCTATTCCTGCTTGGCTGCTGACTGGGGTTAACCCACCACACACCAATGGCTGTTTAAAAGAACTGGAGACTTTCCCTAATTTTACAGGCTTCTGTTTTGGTGATTTGTTTGACATCAAGAAGATTAGTAATATTTGTATGCAGATAAAAAAGAAATTCTGGTTCATAGAATCATAGAATCATTAAGGTTGGAAAAGACCTCTAAGATCATCAAGTCCAACCATCAATTCAACACTACCATGACCACGAGACCATGTCCTGAAGTGCCATGTCTTCAGGTTTTTTGAACACCTCCAGGGATGGTGACTCCACCATCTCCCTGGGCAGCCTGTGCCAGTGTCTGACCACTCTCTCAGTAAAGAAATCTTTCCTAATGCCCAATCTAAACCTCCTCTAGCACAACTTGAGCCCATTTCCTCATGTGCATTTTTCTTTTATGAGTAGCAATGCAGGTGGTGACTTAATTAACAAAGCAGCTCTTGACTTCTGGATAAGTGGGAAGCAAAGAGAAGAGATTCAGCTGAAAGACCTGGAGCCCTTGCTGTCTGTAGGAGTCTTCAATAACAAGAACAGTAAGTCACTTTCTCCAGAAAATGGGAAATTCCTTTTACTTCCCAACACAGGGTTCATCCCCTGACCTTCCCCTGCTTTTCCCTTTCCCCCAACTCCTCCAGGTGGACTGTGGCACAGCAGCCTCATTGACAGGAACCTCATTGACTACTTCGTGCCCTTCCTGCCCCTGGAGCACAAGCATGTGAAGATGTGCATCAGGGCTGAAATGAGAGCCCGTGGCTATGAGGTCAATGAGGATGTTGTTCAAGCAGTGGTTGATGAGATGACATTCTTCCCAAAAGAGCAGAGAATCTACTCTGACAAAGGCTGCAAGACTGTACAGGCCAAGCTGGACATTCATGAAGATGTTGTGATGAGAGATACAAAAGCCAAGTGGTGATTACTCCTCAGGTCTCCAAAGCACTTCCAGAGTGCTTGGAAACCTGTGTATTTGCACTTCAGCTTTTTTACTGTTGCAGGGAGTATGGTGAAAAGAGCAGAGTGAGCTCTGGGGGCTTTTTGAAGTTTTGGGTTTTTTTTACTTAACAGCCCAGTGTTCATCTATGAACTGGCTGGTATCCAAATGTTGCCCCTTTTATTTTTTATTAACCCATAGACAATTTCTGAATGTGACACATACATAGCACTGGAGACAGCCTCTCCTGCTTTACTTTTGCAAGTGCTGGGATTATTAAGTAGTTAATACCTCTTTCCACAAAAAGTAGACTAGAGGAAAAAAGAACCGAGGAATTCTTCTTCCAGGCAGTCATATTCCCTTCCTTGTTCCTGGTGCCATCCATGGGCTAGTGAAACAAAGGAAGGTGTGGTGTGTTCAAGACTGTGATCATGTCAGCAAGGGGAACACCTTGATGCATGGCAGTAAGAAGATGGTGTGGTGGAAGGCTTCTTGTCCTTCACAGATGATTGCTGCTCTTGTGGCTTCTACAGACAAGCTATTCAGGGACAGAAAGGCATGATTATAGCTTCTATCTGAGTTGGGGCATCACACATCTCCTGATACAGTAACACAAAAGGTCATGAGGAGCTCTGGGAAATGTTACTAAGTAGTAGAGAAAGGGGGTGGGAGGGGAAAGCAGCTGCTCACTCTTCTGCTACTTTGGGGGGAAAAAAAAATTGTAAAAGAAACTTTATATTCTTCTAAGGGGGTAAGTGAATTTGTGTGGCACCTCCAGGCCTTCCTATGCAGAGGGATCTGACTGTTACAACCACTCTAGGCCAGTCTCCTGTTCTTAAACAGGAAAATCTCTTGTGAGGATTTGACTGTTACAGCTTGTCAGGTTGATCTGCATGTGGGCTACAGGGCCTGAAGCCTGCAAGATCTTTAGTAGTCCCCCCCAGCTGGACTCAGCAGTCTAGGAGTGGGTAATGCTACTCTCACCTTGCTTGGAAGACACTTTCATAGCAGAAGTTATTTTTAATAGTGTATTTTTATACTGAAGTGTAAGCAACAGCTACACAAAGCTCTTCAGAGAGAGCCCACAGAGAAAGGAGTGTGGGAAAGGGGAGCAATCAACAAGCCCATACCTCAGGAGATGAGTGTTTTATACTAGCTTTTAACCTTAAAGAATGTCTGTGTGGAAGGGTGAGTGATGAGTTAGGAAGCTGGGAAAGATTGATTTAACCTTCACCCACTGGTAAGGCTGGGGTTTAATACTCTGTTGCAAGCTTTAACTCTTTCATCATCCATCACTTGTGGGTCAGGTAGTTTAGTGCAGGACAGAAGTGCCTATTGCTTGGTTGATTGTAAGTGTATTTTTTAAACTGCTATGAGGGACTGGGCTATTTTTGTGCTGCAGCATCTACTCCCTCACTGGTACTTCAACTTGTGCTTTAAGATGTGATGCAAAACTTCACCGGTCTCAACATTATTGCATTAATTCAAATTACTACAGAGAGCTCAGTATTTCTGTTCAGCTCTCCATTCAAATGGCAACTGCCTTTTACACCTCCATGTGGAGTTTGTCAAACGTTGGCAAACTGCTCGTGCTGATGCAATCTCCAGAGCCACACACTACCCAGCCACTGACCTTGGGACATTGGACTGTTGCTTCTCACCTATAATGTTTGTGCATTAACTGACTTACTCATCGGTGTAAATGCTGCATCCAGTTTCAGTTACTCCAGAGGCAAAATACTTGTGCAGTCTCAAAACTCTAAATATTACTACTGTGCTGCTCTTGGAATAAATCTTAAGTCACTTTGCTCTCTTGGTGTAATCATTTTCAGCTAGAGGGATGTACTAGTTTATGTACCAGCTGTGCTGCAGCTTTCTGTTAAGCTTCCTTCATTCTTAAAAACTTGTTTATAACAATAGATAAGCAGATTGAGCAGCCTGTTGATACTAAAACATATCGATTCCTCCAGCAACACAGTAAGGAATTCAGCAGATAAGTACAGCTCACTAGAAACAAACATCTATGAAAAAGCCTTGAAGTCTTTGCCTGCTCTGCCTCCGAGTTAGCAACAGACACCTCCTACCACACTGCAGGACAAATATGCCTCGGGGAGCTTGTTTAACCATTCCTGCTCTGCTGTGGCTGCAAAGCTGTCATTCAAGGCAGCTCTTCACCTCTCTAGCTGGCCAAGGCACGACAGGACTACAGGCTATCATATCTCCACGGCCAGAGCACCTGCAGCCTCTCTAGCACTGAAAAAATGCCAGTGTGTAAATAACGGCCTAATTCAGGTGAGGTAGAGCTGCTGGCAACAGCTCCCACCTCACTGAGCAGTCAGTTGTTCCTGCTGCTGTGACCCATGTGTTGTGATGTCGTGAAGCACGAGGAAGCTGGTTCTGGAGCACGTAGAGGGTGTTGTGAGTTGTCTCCTTCACCAGGACTTTGCACACATGACAGCTTGGCTGCTCGGCCTGGGAGTCTGCAGGGCCAGGCTGCCTCTGCCTGTCCAGAGAGCAGCACTCACCACATCACTGTGTTTTAACCATAGCCTCTAACTTTATGAGCAGAGGATGACATCTTGGAACATTCCCTGCACAAGGAGATTGAATTAAAGCAGTAGTTGCTTCTTCTGGACTTTGGTAGGAACAAAATCCAGTCTCAGCAACTGCTCAGCTCCTCTCACTTGGCCCATGGGCTTTCTCAAGTGGTCAGACCTTTTTCCCCCATTTGACATTTTCCTCTAAGTTGTCTGATCCAGTGACCTACTAAAAAGAATAATGGCCAAAGTTACCCAGTCACAGCAAGACAGACAGAGTGGGGACCTCAGCTTTGAAACCATCCAGTCTAAAGAGGAGGAGTAACAGCAGGATCAGAAGGATCAAACCTAGGAGTGATGTCAGGCACACACTTATTTTACCCAGATGAGGACGCTCATAGCCAGGTCTGCTGCTTTCAGGAACAGAGGAGAGATTAGAGAGAGTCTCCACCCTTTGAACATCATTTCTACACCTTCCAGAGAAAGCTCCCATCCACCCTAGGCCATCTAGGGCTAGGATATAATGAAATACTCACTACCAATGTATCTCAAATGCCAGCATTGATACAATGCTGAACTAAGAGTATTTAATGCTGGAAGAGCCATGATACTGCTTGGTTCAACTGTGTCTTGATGAGAAAGTACCAGATAGTAGTAAATGGTTATTGTTTTAACATCTGCTTTTTTCCATTAGGCAATGATTTGCTATGATCAGGGATCAAAGAAACAGATAAATACCCAAGTTCAAAGCACTCAATACTAGGACTGATAATCTGCATGTTACACAATTCCAGAGCAGAACCAAACAGTTGGAGTTTTACTGCCCCCTTTTTTTCCACCTTGCAGAGAAAAATTCAAGATGCTGCCGCTGAAAATATGGGTGGCTTCAATCAGAGCCTGCAGGGTGTTCAGTCAGTGGTGTCACAGTGGGAGGAGATGAGAAGTGGGGTTTTAGCAGTCTCTAGAAGACAAGGTCATCCTTATGAGCACACACATCTAGAAAGCCTGCCTCTACAAAAGGGAGATACTGGTACTCCAGCACAGCTCAACACTTGAGCACAGCTTCCCTCAGGTAGTTCACTCTTCCTCAACAAAGCAGCAAGTTTGTGCAAAATTAACATCGAATGACTCAATGCAAAGAACACCAGAATGTAGCTAAGAAATACATTTCCCATCAGACAAGTTTATTTTGTATAGAAACTGGAGTGAAAAAAACCTCTGCAGTGCTCACATTCAGGAACAAGTCTGACACTCTGCAGTAACTTCAGTTGACACATCTCTTTTTTTTTAAATGCCTTTGGATCTGTCTTCCTCCCTGCCTCCAAGACACACAGTATTGCGAAAATGGGAAAAAGGGAAAACCCTGCAAGCTGGCCCCTGAATTCTACATGTAGATGAATAGGAGAAACCTCTTTTCCATTTCCTTAGTGTAAAATTCAACATGTATGTGTCTCCCATTAAGCTACACTCTTTCCATGAAGCTGACTCACCAGGCAGAAAACACACTTTTCTCCCTCCTGAGATCACTCTGTGGGCAACTTCATACATTAGAAAATAACCCCAAATAGGAACCACCTACACTGATGTGGCAGTCAAGGATTTTAACTCACTTCCTTGTAATATTAAGTCTGCCCTCTGAACACTATTCACACCAAAGAGTTTAACATTCTTGGTTTGACGTGCAGGAGACCAAATGACACCAGTTTTAAAAAGACACTGGTGCTGCATGATGTTGGATAGAAGACTGGATATTTTTAATTACAGAATCCCTCTTTTCTTTACTAGAGCCAAGAAAAAACAACACATATCCTACTTTTAAAGCAGTTCTATTCCCAGCCGAGCCCAGGGAAGGCTTTCACAGACATAACTTCAATTAAAATTCTGTTGTCTAGAGATCATCCACAAACCAAAATCCAATTACCATTAGATCACAGTCTCAGTCCATCTACACATGCCAACAGTTTGCCCAAAGGGCTCTGATGATCAACACACCATCCAAGAGAAGTCTTCAGCACTGTCAGACACAGCCCCCCACGTTCACCACAGTTTGTTCTTACCTTGACAGCACGGGGCTGGAGTACTGGGAGCCATGACTGGGGACAGAACAAAAATGCAGAGGCACTGCTGCTTATTTACACACCAGGTAAAAAATAACATTCCTTTCTTTAAAAAGTGCTTAAAATGAAATGTTCTGGGTTTTCCACTTTGTGATTAAATTTCCTTCTTTGCAAGTCGTGGCAATAAAGAGTTAGAAGTCATAGTAATAATCCAGCTTTGAATCCACAGTTTTACATCCTTTATCAGAATAAATTCTCTCCTCCCTGGGGAAGTAGGTCATCTCTGCAGTGATCCTGTTTAAAATCTCCTCATCCACAGCGTAGCCACGGGACTCGATCTCGACCCTGACACACATTTTCACATGTTTGTATTCCAGGGGCAGGAAGGGCACAAAGTAGTCAATAAGATTTCTGTCAATCAAGGTGCTGTGCCAAAATCCACCTACAAAGGGAAAGAGAAAGGGGCTGTTACTACTCCTCTAGTTAACCACTGCCACGGGCTGAATCTCTGCTACATACCAGTGAGAACTCACTGGGTTTAGAGCGCCATAATGCACAAGTCAGTCCAAATACAAGCCCCTTCTCATGATACTTTGTGCATAAAGTTTTGGACAGGCCCATAGATGTGGTGCATTGGAGCTGAATGAATGAATTTGGACTGACTGCATTTAAGCCTTGCTCCCCAGGGCTAGTCTCATCCATTCTCCCCTCTCACCTACAGAACAGATTTTCTACCTCTTATCAGCTCTTCCAGAGCAGCTTTTTGCTCCCTTTTTTTTTGGAGCTTTCATCTAACCTTATAAAAAGTAGTGTAAGTTTGCTTCCAGTGTTAATTTTAGAGCATAATTAAGTTAAAACCCCTTTTCACCAGAAGTCCTGTGCGAGGAAACCTAGGAAGCCCTGGACTGCCCGCAGTAGGGCAGGCACATCTGCTTTTCACTCCTCAGGAGCAGCCTGGAGGCTTTTACCAGCCTGAGTAAGAGAGGTTAAGTGAGCTGGGGGCCAAGGAAGCGGCTTCCCCATAATAAATTATTTTATTTGTTGAAGATTTTTCAGCTACTGCAATATCTAGCCTTATTGTCAGGATTCCTGTTTGTTTTCCCATTAGTAGCTCAGCAAGTGCACAGTGTAGACTTCCCCCAACACACACAACCCAAGGGAGAGGAGACACTGGTAGCCAAGGTGCACACAGAGCTCCACAACCTTCATTTCATCTCAAGAGCCAACTTTAGGCCCAAAAACTCTTATCTTGGCTCCTTGCTAGCCAAAACCTGGAGGCCACATCGAGCAGAAACCATAGCTGTAAAAATGCAGCTAAATGCAGCCCTTTTGTGGAACTTTTACGACCTCAAAAACAATCACAGTTTTACTCACTGTTTTTGTTATTGAAGACAGACACAGACAGAGCATTCTGGATATCTGTGAGCTGTATATCTTCCCTTGTCCTCCCATTTCTCCAGAAATCTAGTGCCACCTCTGTTATCTTCTCAGCTCCTGCATTGCTAAGTAAAGAGAGAACAAAGATTGTAACTGGAGAGAGTTTTAAAAGGCATCAGGTGCACAGCACAGCAAGGCTGAGAAGTTACTTCTTACCTGAGGAATATGAAGATGGCTTGTCTGTAGGACACCCCATCCAGAAGCTCATAGTAATCCAAGAATGGCTTGATAGAATCAATGAGTCCTGCATGCATTTTATCCATTTCATCAAATATGAAGAGTGATCTGGGACAGATGCTCACATTTCCCCGAATCCATGACTGCAACTGGTCCTGAGAGGCAGAAAAATAAAAGATGCTGAAAGACTTTGTGTTGAAAAGGCAGAAAAGAGCCCTTCTGCTTCTTGGTATTTGTCCTGAAAGAGTCATTTCAGTCGTGTCATTTTAATACCTTCGGTTTCGTGACTAAAATATGGTTAAAATCTGTAAATAAAACTTCAACAAAATCTTATGCTGGTCCTGAAAAATTTTAATACACCAAGAGACAGGATGGAACAAGCAATAAACCTCCTTCTGAGAAAGATATTCCTGTATGGAAGTGCCCAGTAGGACAAAGCATGAGCACCACCAAGGAACAGCCACACAAAGCAAAGCCCTGATGAGTAAGGTGATTACTTCTGGCAGCACTTTGGTGTAAACATTCTCAGGTGTCAAAGCTATGAACAATATGAAATTCACTACTTGAACAGCACCAGTGAGAAATTACACCTGCAGTCACTGGCAGAAGTAGAAACAGAACCTCAGCCCTGTGTTGTAATCATTCAGAAGTTAACTGAAGACAATTACAAGCTATTAAAACACAATATTGTTCAGAAGGGCTAAAGCTTTACTGTATTTAAAGATTCCCTCACTCAAGTGCTGCATTTTTTTTCTCTCACTTAAGCATTACATTTAGGAGGAATAATGAAGTAATTGGAGAAAAAAAAAAGGATTTCTTTGCTGGCAGATGAATGAGAAATAACTGTTCTGATGACTTCCAATGAGTCATATCTTTATTTCCACTGTTACTCAGTCCCTGAATTGCAGAGGCAGCACAGGTATTGGGTGTATTGTGGATAAGAAGTAATAATTCTACTGCCTTGGGCAGCAGGTTTCCCAAGTGTGTTTACCTCGAAGCTAAAGCAGAAAAAGATCCATTTTAATTTAAAGCAGCTCAGTTGCAAGAAGGTGAAAAATAAACTGTAAAAGAGGAAATACGTATTTCCTCCATTTAGAAATCAGGTTTGGAGATAATTCAGTTCCCATTTTTAACATACACAAACTGAATATAAGCATTCAGTACTACAAAAGACAGTGATACTTATTCAAACTCTGCTGTTAACAAAGTTAGAATAAAAAAACAAACAGAAAACATGCATCTGAGCCACCACTCCACACGATATCCACCTGCCCACAGAACTGCACTGACACTTAAACTGGCAGAACAATTCCAAATACATTTATCTCAAATATTTATTTCATGCAATTGTTGTTTCTGACAACAAATATTTTGTGATTTTGTTTCATGGCTGGGAAATGGACACATAGAAAAACTAAATACTGCTCCATGGGCAGTAAATCCAAAAAGTATCCCCGTGCTTCAGCTTTCCATGGCACCCAATGTGCTTAGAGGTCACCAGGTGGTTCCCCAGCCAGGAACCATGAGTTTTTTGCAGTGCCCACCAGCAGCATGTCACCCAACCACAGAATCAGCTGCATCACACCTACCCTTAAGTTAGTCACATCTCTAAGCAAAGTGTGGAATGAAAATTAACCCTATCATCCTTCCCTAAACACAGGCTCAAAACACACAAAAAAACCTTTACATTCATGGGAAAACCAGTCCTGATGGATGCCGGGATTTACCCAGAAGGTTCCAAAATTGGCACAGGCTACATTTTACTGCATAAAATAGTATCTAGGTTTCTGGTACTGACCATGTCATAACATTTATAATTCAATACAATGGCTACTGCAGCAGAGCTGAGCCCCCCTCACGGGTTCCACACCACACTTACCTTGTAGAGATTGATGCTG
The DNA here is from genome assembly GCA_013401335.1 of Brachypteracias leptosomus. Taxonomy (NCBI): domain Eukaryota; kingdom Metazoa; phylum Chordata; class Aves; order Coraciiformes; family Brachypteraciidae; genus Brachypteracias; species Brachypteracias leptosomus. The sequence goes on along the minus strand of VYZX01007317.1, from coordinate 354,080 downwards.
TGAGCATGAGGAAAGTGTAAAGTTGCCACGAACTGATGCACATATTTACTGTGCAGGCCTTTTTTATAAATGCTTTCGGCGATTATCTTACTGACAAAGTTTTTGCCTGTTCCAGTCCACCCGTGCAAGGACAGGGCAAGAGGCTTTTTGGCGTTGGTGTTGTTCAAGAAGCCCTTCACGGCCTTTACAATCACCTTGTTCACCAGGTGCTGCCCGAACAGCTTCTTATCCAAGCTCTCCTGCAGACCTGGACGGGGAGAACAAATCCTCAATGGCGAGGAGAGAGACCAGGCACAGGGTCCCGCCGGGCTCTGTCCCCTCCGAGGCGGGTCCAGCACCCACCAGCGCGCAGGCTGCCAGCCCAGAGGGCAAAGGGCTCGGCCCGCGCAGGCCCTGCCCGGCTCCCGGGGCCTCTGCTCCCGCCACCGCCCTCCTGCCGACCCCCACGGCGACCCCTCAGCCCTCCCCGGCCCCCAGTACCCCCTCAGCCCGCACCGGCGGCGGCGCGGTGATCGTGTCGCTGGAGACAGCACTCCCTGAAGTAGCAGTAGAGCCGCGGGTAGGAGATGATGCCGGTAAGGGCCGAGGCGGCGGCGCCCGCGATCGCCAGCCCCAGGCTGATGGGCTCCACGGCGCCCGCCGGCCCGAGAAGCGGGGGTAGCAGCGCCAGCCCCAGGGCCGCTCGCAGCAGCTTCATGGCCCGCCCGGCCCCGCTGCCGGCCCCGGTGCTCCGCCGCCGCTTCCGCCCCGCAACGCCCCTTCCGCCACCGCCGCCATCTTGGGTGCGGGCAGAGGCGGGGCCGGCGAGGGAGGCGGCCGCCATGTTGGAGGGCACCCGCCGCGGCGGTAACCGGGTCAATGGCGACCTCGCCTGGTGCTGTTGGTTAAATACAGCGTGGGCAGCAAAGCAAGGAGGGGATCAAGTGCTGCATTTTCACAGGAGCAGCCACAAAACCACGGATGAAATACAAAGAATGAATTTACTTGTTACCTCACGAACTGGGGAATCTCCAAAGCAGCACCCGGGCAGGGGCACCCTAGTGGGGACACGGGGACTGTGGAACTCAGTCCTTGTTAGAGTGAAAAACCTTCCTGACCTGCTGCTTCCACTCGTGCATCAGCGATTTTTACAGACACAGTTTCCTACTGTGCTTTGATCATTCCCACAGCAGGGCAGGAACATCAACCATGTTCAATGAGGTGCCTCTGAGGCCTTCACAGACCTGTGTTGTCTGAACACTGATGTTCTACTTGTCAAACACACAAGGACAGACAACAACTAGGATGACAGATGCAGTTTTTGACACCCCAGCTGCACGTCTCAAGTTCACAATCCTCATCACCAACCTTCCCTTATTTTCCCCCAGTGTCTCAGCTTTACACAGGAAAGACCCTTGGGAACAAACAAGTCACTTACAAAGTGATACTCCAGCAAACCAGCTCTAAACCTTCCCTTTATATCTACAAGGAAAACAGAACTGCTGCTTTTAAAGGATCTCGTTTTCCATATTTTTTAAGAAGGTGAAAGAATCTGTAAAAGCAAGTTCATTTTCTCGCTAAAAAACGCCAACCATAAAAACTCATGTTCTTGTAAAAGAAGTTTTATAACTGAAAATAAGTTATATACAAGATTTTACTGACAAAAGAGTTCACAACCAAACTGATGCACTAGAAGATCACAAGAGAAGCTTTGTAGGTAATGTGTGAAGGCAGCAACTCCCCACCATTACCAGAAAAGAAGAACTGCAAAGATTTCAGTCCATGTCCATCAGTAGCGCCGATTCATCTTCTTGAATTTCTCATAGTGATAATCATCTGTTGCTTTCTCATTGAGTGGACGTTTGCGATTTGGAGGAGACCCTTCAAAAGGAAGAGAAGGAAATGTTATTTCCTGTCGTTTCACTTGAGGCATTTCCTTAACTCCACCTCTTCCCTTACACAGCCCCGTGCTATGGAAGGTTATTGCTTTAGCTGTCAATGCTCCCAACTTTCCAGCTTTCATCAAACCCTTGCCAGCCAGCTTTGGCAACAACATTTCAGCTGTGACCTTTGCTAGTCCACCCTTGGGCATCTCTAAAGACCTTCTCCATCCAGAGGGCTTCATGCGTGACCTAGTAGGGGTCCATCAAGTGCAATAACCTCTCATGGACTTAAACTGCTCTGTTTCCCCACTATCTCAGGGCACGCAGAGAAGAGGAGGTAAGAGCTAGATTGTTTTTCTGTGCAAGACCCCTGAAGAGTTTCAGAATCTCTCCTCAGGACATTCCAGATCAGAAACATACGCTCAGGTTCTGGTCTCTCTGTATCCCCCACTCTCAGAGGACGGGGCTTTGGCTCCTCTTTGTTCCTCCGCACTGGTGCATTAAGCTCCTCGTGGTAAACTGAAAGAAAGAAAACATCAGGTAAGGAGCATTATCTGGAGCAGTGCTATTCAGGTGGACAAATTTACGTGGCATTTGTTACAGCTGATCTTCAGCAGAAGCAACAGAACCTCCGAACAAGCTTCCTGTAGTTGGTTTCTACAGATAATCAATACATGCAAGATGGGAGACAGCACATTTCAGTAGCAGTATTTCATCAGGAGTGACCCAAAGACCCTTCATTTCCTTCAGAACACACAAACCTGACTCCAAACCACCCCGTAAGCACAGTCAGACCCAGCTGCCTCTCCTCCAGATGGCTGAGGTATGAGAGAGCCCTTCCCGGAAATTAATTCCCATCTCCTGTCTAGAAAGGTTTAAGTTTGCTTGACTACCTGCTTTGGCAGCCTGCACAATGGAGTCTCTCAATTAGAAACCCTCGTTTAGAAAGGCAGACAGGCCAGGCATTGCCAGCACATGCTCCAGACACAATTTAAAGGAAAAGTCTTGAAATTTATGAGGTGGTGTCAGCTGGGAGTTCAAGAGCAAAGTGAAGCCATGAGGAATACATCCCTCTCCTTGCTGATGGATGGAAGATAAAGACCCAGCCAGATGTGGTCTGCATGAGCACCCCAGATGAAGGAATCAGCTGCTTGTGCTGACACATGAACTAATTTCTCCTGCACTGGACTCTGTCCCAGCCAACTGCTTTTCTTCATCAGGAGAGGGTCACACCTGGGTCAGGAGAACCACCTGAGACTTACATCTGTTGTGCTGGACGTAGTTAACAGCCATGTTGGTGGGAACAAAGGATGTTTCACTGTCTTTCTTCTTGTTCTGCTGCTCTGCCAGCAGCTTGGCCTTGGCCTCTTCAGTTGAGATGATGTTTTTTATTTTTGCACTAGAAGTAAAACAAAGAGAAAAATACTAATTCATTTTTATAAAGAGCAGCAGGCACAGAAGTGCTCAGTGGATGGATTTGGGGACAGTAATAGCACTGCTATGACACTGGATGTGTTTTCTGAGAGAGGACGTGGTGCTATAGAAACAGATGCTTTGTTTCAAGGGCAAAAGGGAAGCTCATATCTTTAGTGCCTCCTCTTTCAGTGCAGGGCATTAACTGCTCCTCCAGAAAGCTGCTAGATTCAAGTCACAACAAGTCAGAGCCTTTTCCCAGAAGTCATACGATGGAGCTGCCCTGGAGCCCTGTCCCTGTGCAGAACATGCTGTACCAGATACTGTGCTAATCCAGGACAGGGCTCGACCCCACCACAGAGCCAAACTGGGGCTGTCTGCTCCAGCCACGGAGCTGCTCTGCTGACCAGCAGCTGCTCAGCCCAGCACCAGCAGGTCTGTGAACCACATACTCAATTCCCAGGTCCACTTCAGGAATGCCACTCAGCATCTGGTTGGACAGCATCTCCTCAGTCTTCTTGGCAGAGGAGACCCGGATGTTCTCTGGCAGCTCGTACAGAGAGTCCTCAGCATTCTTAAGCTTCACCTTCTGCTCCTCGTTCTCCACAATTCCCTTCCTCTTCTTCAGCTCAGTCTCAATGTACTTCATCCTAAACAGCAGCACACGAGGGAGAGGAATGAATAATCTCTCCAAAACATCTCAACTAACAGCAATTGCAAGCAGCAACTCTTCAGGAACTGCTCAGATCCTCCAAGCTCTGTCACAACCAGCAGCAAAGGCTCCCACTGGTATTTAATGCCACTTTGCTGCCTGGCACCTCTTGTCTCTGTCCATGGCCTTCTCAAGTCTGGCAGCCAGGAAGTGAACAAGCAAGTGGAAGTTTCAGTGAGAACTGGGAAGGTGATCTGGGACTACTCAGAATCCAAGACAGAAAAGAATAAGTTATGAGGGGATACCCAATGCTGAACTCAGCATCCCAGACAACACAGCACCACTTACATGTCAGCATCTTCATCCCGCCTGTTGGTTTCTGCTGAGAAGGAAGTTCCCAAGTTTAGATCTTCCTCTTCGTTAATCCTAAATGGAAACCACAATGTTTATGGGGTTTTTTTGGGAGTGGTGGGTTTTTTTGAGGTATTTTGTGTGTGTTTTATTTTTTTAAAAACTAATTTGACAAGTTAGGGTAACAGTAACTGGCCAAACTGCATTATAATAAACACTTCAAAGCAACACAACATCTGGTTACTTCATTACCAGCTGTTGTTTAATACTAGTCCAGGGAGAGACCTTCAGAGCTCGTGTGCACCCACCTGTCCTTGCCTCTTTCTTTCAGCTTCTTCATGTCCACCATTCCCCCAGATTTTATCTTAAACGGATCATCCTGTAAAATACAAAAATAAAGAGAAACCTTGAATCTTCCCTCTAGTTTAATGCTAGCCTTCAAAATCTGGACAAAACCACAGAGAACAGGAATGTTTTGAGCTGTGACACCAGTCTAAGCCCAGGCCAAACTCACACAGCTGGACCACACTGATGTTCCCATCATTAGATCTTAGCACTGAGGGCATCAAAGTGTCTCAGCACTTACCACAAGAGTTGCTTCTTCTTGCAACTTTTCTCCCACAAGCAGAGCGACAGCACTAGTCAAGAAGATAAAGGAAGTAAACAAAATTCAGTGGAAGGAAACGTATCACCAACAATTCTGCATTTCTTTATCCTTCCCTAGATCAAGCAGCTGGTCTCACGTTGTATTAACATTAAACTGTCCATCTTCCCAGTCCCTCCACACGGGTAGAGGAACTGTCACTGTTCTGGGGAGGTGAGAAGTTGAGGCAGATTTTAGTGCCTTACAGCAAGTCACCTAAATCAGGAACACAGTTCATTGCTGGTGCACAATTAAACTGGTTCATCAGCACTAGATGAGTGGAGAGGGGAACTGGGATGGAGGAGGTGTGAAAGTGTCCAATGCAAAAGTACAATTATAGAAATGTTTTGGTTGTAAGAGACCTTTAAGATCACCGAGTCCACCCGTTCCCCAGCACTGTCAGGTCACCACTAAACCATGTCCCTCAGCACCACATCTCCATCTCCACGGCTTTGAAACCCCTCCAGGGATGGGGACTCCACCACTGCCCTCGTCAGCCTGGCACAGCCCTTCACAACCCTTGCCATGAAGAAATTGTTCGTGTCCAGCCTAAACCTCCCCTGGCACAACTTGAGACTGTTTCCTCTTGTCCTGTCG
>VYZX01007317.1:228238-336553 GCA_013401335.1 Brachypteracias leptosomus | reverse complement strand
GTATGGGGATGTGAAAACATTTGTCTGCCAGACATTTCACAGCACACGGGCCAAAGAACTGTAAGAGGATGTTACTGAGAGTGGGGCTTCCTGCCTCTGGGACATCCTGGGCTCCCAGTAATAGAATGAAGGCTGCAGATGTCAGTCCAGTGCTGGGAGCATTGTCAGGCTTCAGAGTGGAGCTTGGCTCCTGTTGTTATCAGACTGGTCTCTTCATCCCAAGCAAGTTGCAAATCAGCATTGTGTAGTCTGCAAACACCATGGCACGTCCCTGCAGCTGGTCAATAATGGCATTCTGTCCTCCACTGGGCCCCAGCCCCTTGGCTGAGGTCAGCACGGCCACAGATGTCCTGGCTGGATAAAGAGCACTCTGTCTCCATGCACGTGTGGTGGGGAAAAGGGTTGTTATTAAACAAAACTGTGTGTTTGGCCAGTCCCTGCTGGGGAGAGTCCTCTCCAGTGCAAGACACCTGGAGAGTACATGGGAAATGTCAGAGGGGAAAAAAGAAGGACCAAGTACATGAGCAGGTGAGGGGGGAGAGGAACTAGAGTGTAAAGCTTAGAGCAAAAGGTTGCAAGACCTGTCTCCTTGTCTGTTTTCAGCCCAGATGCAGGCTTCTGGGAAAAAGAAGAAAGAGCTTCGTTACCGCAGCGTGATTTCCGACATCTTCGACGGCTCCATCCTCAGCCTGGTGCAGTGCCTCACCTGTGACAGGGTGAGTTGTCTGCTGGCTGTCAAAGCACAGTCCTCTGCCTTGGAGATGGCTCCTTAGGAAGTGATGCTGCTGTTCCAGCTGCTGTGGGATGCAGCAGGGCTGCCCTGCTCCAGTCAGGATAGGTGGATGGGGGGGCATGAGAAACCTGCCATGCCAGAAGTCATATTTCTCTGCAGGGCTCTGTTTGCTTGTCCACGTTACTGAGCTGGCCTAGGAATATCACATTGACATTGGAAAACTGATTCTTGTGCTGCAAAACCATGACAAAAGTCATCCTGCTGACAGCAGTGATGAATAATTAGCCAGAGTGAGTTGCTGTTACTGCCAGCTCAGGTTTCTAGCCCAGACAAAATCCAAGCAGTGATAAGAGGTGGTAAAGGTCAGGTCCCAGCTTCATTACATGCAGAGGAAACCCACACCTCTTCCTCTTGGATATTTTCAGGTTTCTACAACAGTGGAGACATTCCAGGACCTGTCACTCCCAATCCCAGGGAAGGAGGACTTGGCCAAGCTGCACTCTGCCATCTACCAAAACGTGCCAGCTAAGACAGGGGCATGTGGGGACAACTATGCCTCCCAAGGCTGGATTGCTTTCATCATGGAGTACATCCGGAGGTGTGTTCCTCTGCTCTCTGGGATTTGTCCTGCACTGCTGGAGGGCAGCTGTCCCTGACCAGTGGTGTTCACAGCAGAATGGCAGTTGTCACTGTTCCTTGCAGGACACTATGTGGTACCTCACAGGTCTTTGAGCCTTTTGATGTAAACCAGTTTACTGTTCCTCTAGTTCTGTCATGCACCTTGAGATCTCTTGTGCAGTTGATAATCCCTCACTTCTGCCTTTAGCTCAGTCTTGCCCTCTAGAGCAAATTAATTCCTGGTGTAGTTTTCCAAATCATTTCCAGTTTGAGCAGTCATAGGGGGAACACCAGCTGAGATCAGTCATGCTTTCCCTCTCCTCTGGGATGCGTGATGAGCTTAGGACCTGCAGCTGGAAGGAAACCCATCATCCATTTGGGGTTTTGTACATCAAGGCATCCAGCAATTTTATGTGTAACTCTTAATCCCCTCTCTCCTGCAGATTTGTGGTGTCCTGTATCCCTAGCTGGTTTTGGGGTCCTGTTGTGACACTGGAGGATTGTCTTGCTGCCTTTTTTGCAGCGGATGAGTTGAAGGGTGAGTTTTCTTCAGTGGGGTCTGACAGCATGAAACAAGAAAAGCTGATGGAGGAGAATTTCACATGTATTCTGGAGGTGGATCACATCCCCTGGAAAGCCTGCCCCAGTATGACACTTGGCAGCTGGCAGTATCAAAACGTTCAGCAGCTCTGAGCAGAAGTGAGTCTTCCCACCTGCTCAGGGGTGCTGCTTTTCCACTCTGAGCCTGGGTGAGAGTGTCTTCAGCAAGGAGCAGACATGGCTGGTGATTGTTTGCAAGCCACCTTAGTTTCTTTGCTTCCCCCACCCCCTCCAAAAGCACTAGAGGACAATTTACTGTATCCACTTGTGGGCAATTGTCCCCTTCTCTGCTAGTTGACTGTGTTCTCTTCTTGCCTGCACTTACTGAGAGAAGGGCTGGCTTTCATCTCTTCTCACTCTGGCTTCCCTGAGAGCCTGCTTGACTTGGTTTCTGTGCACTGGATGGAAGTGTAGCTGTATCAGCCTTGTCTGCTCTAACTGCATAACAGCTTTGTTCTCTTCATCTGCAGGGGACAACATGTACAGCTGTGAACGGTGTAAAAAGTAAGTGTGCCTTGTCTGTATTGTGTTGTGTTGTTTCTAGAACTTTATTTCTCTGCACTGCTGTCAGATAATTTTGCTGTGCCCTCTGCTTGGACATTTCTTCTGCCTCACCTTATATTAGAGTTCTGGTCTTGAGAGGTCACAGCTAGGAAAAGTACTGTCTATGGCAGGGAAAAGAAAGGAAGGAGGATCTGAACAGGGATGTGGCTTGGCAGTAATGGAGCTGTTGCATTAGAAAGAAGAGGGCTGACAAACTGCTCATGCTGTGCTTCCTTTGGGAAGGATGCTGCAGGGGGCTGCTGGAATTGGATTTGTCTTGGATTTCAAAGAGAGCAGGACCCAGCCTTGCCCTTTGGCATCCCTCTGCCTCAGAGGTTTCTCACAGCTGGTTTCTTTTCCTCCCTCAGGCTGCGGAATGGAGTGAAGTACTGCAAAGTCCTCCGGCTACCAGAGGTGAGTAAAAGCAGCTTGTTTCCTTGTTTTCTTTCTGAGGAGATAAGGAGGCTGGAGGTAGAACAGAAACAGCAGTTTTGTTGTGCATCTACACCAGAAGACACTCCCCCAGTCCAAGCTGAGCAGCAGGTTTCATGACTAACAGGCAAAGAACTCCTGCAAAGATCAGATGCACAGAGATGTGCTCTGTCATCAGAACACCCACAGCAAAACTCTGCTTCAGTGTCTCTGCCCTTGGTCTTCTAGATTCTCTGCATCCACTTGAAGCGGTTCCGGCACGAGGTGATGTATTCCTTCAAGATCAACAGCCACGTCTCCTTCCCCTTGGAAGGGCTGGATCTCCGACCCTTCCTAGCCAAGGAGTGTGTCTCCCAGATCACCACCTACGATCTCCTGTCAGTCATCTGTCACCATGGCACAGCAGGCAGTAAGTCCTCCTTCTGTGAGTACAGACAGAGATGAGCCTGAGCAGAGTGTGTTCCAGGACTGGCCAGCACCTCTCTGGGGTGAAGAGCAGTGTAAGGCCTGTGCCTGCCCCCTCCATGCCCAGCCTCTGCCCTTGGAAAAGTGAACTTTGACAGATCCCTATTTCAGCCTCACCACTGGCTTGGCTCAAACCCTTTCCTGATGTTCAGCCTCATTGAGAGGCCCTTTCTGAGGAGGGCAAATCAGGGTGACAGTGCCAGGCTCCCTGCTGCTGGCCTCAACAGGAATTAGGCCTTTTGTGTTTTATTGTCTTTCTTTCCAGCAGCTAATCCTGTTTGTGCTGCTGACATTACCCCAGGCCTGGCTTCTCTGTGTGCTGCACCCCAAGCAGTGTGTGGTCTCTCTGTTCCAGGTGGGCACTACATAGCCTACTGCCAGAACGTCATCAACGGGCAGTGGTACGAGTTTGATGACCAGTATGTCACTGAGGTCCACGAGACCGTGGTACAGAACGCAGAGGCCTATGTCTTGTTCTACAGGTGAGCTGTGCCCTGGCTGTGTCAGACCCTTGCTGGTTACAGAATGCCTGCAAAGGCATTTTGCAAGCCAAATTTTCAGGGTTTGCTTAATTTTCTTTTCCCTACTTAAGGAAAAGCAGTGAAGAAGCTGTGCGAGAGCGGCAGAAGGTCGTGTCCCTTGCCAGCATGAAGGAGCACAGTTTACTCCAGTTCTACATCTCTCGAGAGTGGCTCAATAAATTCAACACCTTTGCTGAGCCTGGTCCCATCACCAATCACACCTTTCTGTGCTCTCATGGAGGTAAGGCAGTGCCAGGCACCTCGGAGCAGCAGCTCTCAGCTCCACCTTTGTGCTCCAGCTGCCACCCCCAGACAGTGCACGCTGCAGGAGGATCTGCTGCTCTGGCACAAACTCCAGCCTGCTCAGGGAGAGATGAGACAATTACCCCATTGTCATTGTCCTGCTGAGCAGAGGCCCTAAGGGATGTGTGGTGTTGGGAAACAAGAGTTTTCAGTTCTCCATTTGTTTTTAAAAACAAACCTGTAGACAGCAGATAAGGCAGCATTTATCTGTGTTATCATATCAGCAAGGTTGGCCCTCAGCGTTTGTTTGGAGAGCGGAGCACGTGCTACTGAGGAGAGCTGATACCATGTTCTACTGTTCTGCTTGCTGGGGAGCCCTCGTGTTTATAAATCTCCAATCAGAAATGAAGCACTTGATTAGAAATTGAGGCTGTGAATTGAGAAACCTTCACAATTAATGAACTTGTGTCTTTCATTAGCAGAGGAGGCAGATTCTGGAATCGGGGAGTTTTCAACAAGGGAGATCTGCCTTTTTTTATTTGTCTTTACCCAGCAGTAACGAGCTCCCTGGTAACTCTCCCTCTTGCCTTTTTTCCACAGGGATTCCTCCTAATAAATATCATTACATTGATGACCTGGTTGTGATTCTGCCCCAGAATGTGTGGGAATATCTCTACAACAGGTGAGTGTGGCCATTTCATTCTTCCTTCCAGTGAGTTGTGGGTTTTTTCACACCTTGGGCAGTGCCCAAGACATAATCCCTTCCCAGGGCACCTTAAAGGCATGTAACACTTGTGGACTGACAACGACTGGCACTTGTAGAGCCTCCCAGTTTAAACCAAAGTGAGCTCTATCACTGTGTTGGCCCAGAGCAGAGTTGTGACCTGTGTTAAGGCTATACTCTCCATTCAGCAGCAGATGCATCTCCCACACCAGTGCCTGGAGTAGTATAAAAATCCATCTCTGTGGGACGCAGGGCTGGGAAGCATTTCCATGCTCCTGCAGTTCTTCATTCCTCTCCCTCTCTTCCTGTGCTCAGGTTTGGGGGTGGCCCTGCTGTGAACCATCTGTACGTGTGCTCGATTTGCCAAGTGGAAATTGAAGCACTGGCCAAACGCAGGAGAATTGAGATTGACACCTTCATCAAGGTTTGTATGGGAAGAGTCTGGAAGCAACAGCAAAGGGCAGAGGTGGGGAGTGGAGACTTGTCACAGTTAGTTAGTGGAAAGCTCTTGCTTCTGTTTCCCAGAGTATGTTCTACAGTATGGCCAGGATCTTGGGGTTCCTCAGTGCTAGCAGCACAGGGAGGGGCAGCTGGACACGGTCATGCTATGGGTGGCTGCACGTAGACACCATGTTTGGAACCATCCTGGTCTGGTGCCTGCTCTAGTGAGCAGGAACAGGTTGTGAGAAAGGTGGTAGAATTATGTGGGGTTCTTCTGAATGGCAAAGCTGCCTTACAGTTAACAGAAGGGGCTCCCCCAGATCTCAGGAGGGACTAAATCCTTGTCTGTGCTCTGCCCTCCCAGCTGAACAAGGCTTTCCAGGCAGAGGAGTCTCCAAGTGTCATCTACTGTATCAGCATGCAGTGGTTCCGTGAGTGGGAAGCCTTTGTCAAGGGGAAGGATAACGGTAAGAAGCCAGAGACCTCTGGAGCCTCTTGGGGTGAGAGGTGGAATGGAAACAAGTCTATTTGTCAGGTCCTTGGTGAGCTCTGCACCTGACTGGTGGGACCTGGGGCTGAGCAGAGCTCAGGCTGCCTGCAGGAACCAGGGGCAGGGCATGAACAATGAGGACAGGCTCAGGGAAACAAGCTGAGTCTGGTGGCAGCATGGAAGGCAGAATGGTTTCTGATGTGTGTGTTCTCCTCTAACAGAGCCTCCTGGGCCGATTGACAACAGCAAGATTGCACTCACGAAAGCAGGTGGCCACGTGCAAGTCAAGCAGGGTAAGGTTTGTGCTTGGCTTGTAGTGTTCCTAGAATGTGAAGAACAGTCCACTGGATCTAGCTGTCCATAGTGAAGGGGTCACAGAGCAAGATGGTGTTGCGGGGAATGAGACTTCTCTGCACATCCCTGTGCTGACAGCCCTGAGTGAGCCATCTCCGTGCTCCTCTGGCAGCTCCTGAATGACCAACTTGCTGTGACTAGCTGGGTTTTCCTGGGGGTGAGCAGGAGGTGGTGGTTGGAGAGGACATCCTCATGTTGTGGCACCCCAGCCACCCCCTCCAGCGGCTGATTCTGCTGTTGTCCCACCCAGGTGCTGACTACGGGCAGATCTCTGAGGAGACCTGGGTTTATTTAAGCACACTGTATGGAGGGGGCCCGGAGATCGCCATCAGACAGAACGTGGCCCAGGTCCAGGAGATGGAGACCCTGCACGGGGAGCAGAAGATCGAAGCAGAGACTCGGGCTGTGTGAGCTGTGCGGAGGGGCAGGGAAGGTATGGCGCAGACACGGCCGCGTGGGGATGGAAGGCTGGGGAACCCTGAGCACTCAAACCTCTCCTGCTGGCTGGGACTCCAAGGTGTGAGCAGCTCCCACCACTGCTCTGGGGAAGGCAGGTTTCCTCCACTGGCCTCTCATGGGGCTTTGACTGGGGCGGTGCTGGGCAAGACTGGGAGAAAAGCAGCAAATTCATCTCTGGGTAACACTGTGGTACGAGGCTGCAGCTGAACTTCTCTAGGATACATTTTGACCTGAGCCCTCTCCCTTTTGTTTGCTCACGAGAAACCAGCTCTCCCAGCTTGTCCCCAGTGAACTGAATCTCTGCTCCTTTGCAGGTTTTGCTTTTGGCATTTTTTTTTTAAACTCAAATGTATAAAGATAATGGAACATTATTTATGTTTCCAGCGGGCAGTGATGCAACCAGAGAAGCCTCTTATTTGAAGCTGACTGAAGCCACGAGGTCTCCTGGTAGTTTTGGGCTGGTGGTGCACAGCTGCCACAACTTCCTTCCTTTGCTCTTTATCTAGTTCTTTCAGACTCAGTTGCAATCAACTAAGAAATTTTGAAAGAAGCCATTTCATTCTCCCCTAGTCCCTAGAGCCACACTTTCATGGTCCTGCAGATTTTTTTCTCCTTGTATCTGATTTCATGTGTTCAGCACATTTTCAGAGAATAAAGCTGGAAGACGAGTCCTCCTTCCCAGTGGCTTCCCACTATACTTATAGAATGGTTTGGGTTGGAAGGGACCTCAAAGATCATTTAGTTCCAACCCTCCTGCCATGGTTCTCCTGCTAAAGCTCCTGGCAGTGTAGTCGCTGGGTGGGCAGCTCACAGCAGTGGTACAGGAGCAGCTTAAACTCAGAGCTGCTCATGGGCAAGCTCTGGTGGAGAGGGACATGGGACAGCTCTGATGCAGACTTTAGGACTCTTGGATCATAATCCCATTCTCAGGCTGCCCCTGCTGTAGGCCTGGATCTGTCCCCACATCTGCCTGCAGAAGCAGAGGGGGTGTGAAGGATGAGGAGGAGCCGTTCGCTCGCCCAGAGCCCTTGGACAGGGTGGTAATTCAGTGCTGGGGAAGAGCACAGGCTTTTTAGGAATGAGCTGCTTTCTGCAAACAAGCCCCCACCTGTGTGCTGAGGTCATTCCAGCCTCTCCACACAGATGTCATTTGTGTACACAGTGGCTCATTTAATGACCAGAAATAACTTGCTCCCCAATCTACTGCCACCAACGCAGCCAAGGGGCACCCGCCAGCAGGCAGGGGAGAGAGGGATGAGGACAAAAAAGGCTAAACTCTGCTTTTCTCAGCAGGGCTGATCTTAAAAGTTCTTAGTTCATCTTGTAAGCCAGAAAGGCAATAGTGAAATCACTACAAACCTTTGAGTGCAATTCAGTGGCAGCAGAAGCAGGCAGAGGTGGCCTCTCATGGGCTGAGGAACCAAACTGTGTGTTCATGGTGCTGGAACCTGAATGATTCCACAGCACCAAGTCTGGCCGTAGTGGTACCAGGCTCAACCTGGGGCCAGGACCTCCTGAGAAGGGGGGAGGGACAGGAAAAGGCTCTTCCCCTTTGCTCTTTGATTTAAGAGATGGAAAGTGGGACAGGGAGAATTTCAAGAGAAAAATGTGGCCTTCAGAAATTTAAGGTTTTTTTAAACCAACTCTTTGCTGAGAACAGCAACTTCTTCTTTTAAAAAGTGTCTGTAAATGGTTCAGCATGTTAATTTTACTCTCCTGTTTATGGGATGCTTGTACAAACCCAGCCAGGCCTGAGGGGAGGTCAGCAAATGAGCCACTGTTGGGATTTCTCCTTGTTTTAAGCTGTCTTTATTACCCAGTGGAGCTCCCCTGACCCTGCTGAGCGCCCGTTGGGCTGCATGTCCGTGTTGTCCGTGCCCTTCCGAGGCTGCCCTTCAGACTGTAATAACACTCCTGTGCTTAAGTGTTCTACTTTGTGCTGAAAATGTGTTACAATAAATACATGTGCATTCAACGTGTGGCTGCCTGCTGGGCGGGGGGAGAGGCTGGGACACCTTCCAGGGAGGGAAGAAGAAAAATATCTATAAATATCTATATCATATCTATAAAATATCTATAAATGCCTATAAAAGATACAATAATCCCAACTTCTTGCTGCCTAGAGGCCTTGCAGGAACAGATCCTTGCAGCAGCAGTGAGCTCTGCTAGCCCCTGGCCCGAGCCATACTGTGCTTGTTCAGAGGAGGGCGCCTGCTCCTTTCTAGCTCTCCTTACAAAGGCTTCATGTCTCACTAGGTTTCAGCCAAGCCTGTGCTGTTCACCACCATCATCGCTATGAAAGGATCTTGCAAGGGCAGCAGCTGAAGTCTCATTGAGCTGTTCTAGGTTTCTAGAGGAGAGTTTTGTGTCAATCTGTTGCTAAAACGTCCTTACTGATCAAATCCACCTCCCTGGCAGCTTCGCTCCCGGGGCCCCAGGAGCTACAGTGCTCGGTGCCAGCGCCTTGCCTTGTTCTGTCACTGTGAATTAACAGAGCTGCTGAGCCAGGCAGGTGACACCAGCAGCGCCCGAGGGGCTGGAGAACAGGAACAGCTCTCTGCCAGAGTGGTGAGTGACACCACATTAGCTGAAACCTCAAATAGCTGAAGAAATAGCTCAAGCTGGGTTAATAAGAATGTGCAGCTTGTTCTTCAGCAACTTAAGTCAACCGTCAAAACTTGTGTCTCACAAACACACACCATCAGCAACTGCAGCACAGCTCCAAATGTTCTGGAGATGTTAACAAACACCCTGCCCTGGGGAGGGGATGGTTCAGTGTCCAGACGCACAGCTCTGGTGCTGCTCTGGCAAAACCAGAGCAGTACTTTCCACCCTCTGTCCGTTCAAACACTCAAAGCTCAGCTCTGCATCTCTACTTCATTTGAAATCCAACAGCAGCCTCGCTCCTCTGCCTCCTGCAGCAGGCAGCTCAGCCTTTCTGAGCACGCTGCCAATACAAGCTACATTTTATGGCTGAACTCTTTATCAGGTTTTTGCAGATCACTTCATTTTCCCCTTTTGTTATCAATCCCTTGCTGATTGCATGAAAGGGGAGATGAAAGGACTGTTCATGCACTGGGACCAATGGAGCCAGACCTCAGTGTTTAGATTTTCTGCTCCCTCCCCAAGCCTTCTGGCTGCTCCTCTTCCCTCACCTCCTCTCACGCCTCATGAGCAGACACATCACTTGGACTCAGCCAAGCTGTGACACGCAGATGACAAACACTCTGATATATCTCCCCCATGCTCTTACCTTATGATGCGTGGTCACGTCTCAGCCCGTGGAAAGGGGAATGAAGTGCTCTCCCTCCAGTGATGCCAGGCTTGTGTCCTGCACGCAGCCCCAGCTTCACCCTCACAAGCACTTGCTTGACTTTACTGCAGCCCACTGGTACCACTGGCCCATCTCCCCCCTCCAAGCAGCCGACACGCTGCATCCCCCACACTCGACATGTTCAGTGACAGCAATGTATGTAAAGCACATTTTATTTCCTTCCTAGTTATTGCTCAGCCTGGCTCCAGTTTCCAACCTTCCCTCACTCCTTTGGCTGTGCTGTTTCTATTTACAGTTACATTGCTAACACTGGGTGAGATAAATCTAAGTTAGAGCCAGACCAACACCTCCTCCTATTCACTATTTCCCAAAAATGCAAGGACTGGCAGACTGTTATTAAACAGTGCTGATTTGTCCTGAGGTGACAGGGATGTTAATTAGCACTGGCAAAGAACAACTGAAATTCTGTTTTAAAAAAAAAAAAGCAATCTGACCTTAGGAGAAAATCTTTCTATAGCTGCTTCAAATGATCAGCCAGGTGTCACCTCCTATGAGCTGTACAGGGCAAATCCTCCTGGCTCCAAGCTGAGGCTACTGCCAATGAACTGGACTAACAGGTGATGGAGAAGCTGTCCAGGGCTTTGTCTTGGCTGGAGAGAGACACAAACACACTGTTCACCAACCCTGCGTTTTCAAATGGAACTGTAAATGCCCTCACCTGGACTTACAGAAGTGGGTCTGGTTCTCAGATTATTCAGTGAAGGGGAACGTGACTATTTCACACACTGCACAATTACATTGTTTGCTGGGCCTGCAACAGGTTTAGTTTTTATATGTAAGCAATCAGGATTAAGAACAACTGCCAAGATACCCAGATAAACCAAAGCGTTTGCTATGGACCAGAAAAGGCACAGCTTGGTCCAAGGAAATACCTTCCCTGAGCTTCCAGTTCTCAATTTCACAGAATCACAGAATGTTTGGGGTTGGAAGGGACCTCTGGAGATCGAGCCCAACTCCATGCCAGAGCAGGGCCATAGAATCTAGGGCAGGTTGCTCAGAAATGCATCCAGATGGGTCTTGAAAGTCTCCAGAGAAGGAGACTCCACAACCTCTCCAGACAGCCTGTATCAGTGCTCTGTAAACCTTACAGTAAAGAAGTTCTTCCTCATGTTGAGGTGGAACTTGCTGTGCTCTAGCTTACATCCATTGCCCCTTGCCCTATAACAGGGAACAAGTGAAAAGAGGTTGTCTCTTTCTTCTTGACACCCAGCCCTCATATTTATACACATTAATTAGATCCCCCCTTCACTCTTCTCCTCCCCAGACTACAAAGCCCCAGGTCTCTCAGCCTCTCCTCATAAGGCAGGTGTTCCAGTCCCTTCAGTAGGAGGCCACAAGACCCACGTGGCTTCCCCAAGTTCAACAACTCCAACCAGAACAGTGGTTTTCTTTCTCCTCAGATGACCAAATAACCTGCAACCACTTCAGTCTCTTTTCAGTGCCAGCTGGAAAGGTACAATTCTGACAAAATTGTACCTCTAAGTGACCTGATGGAAACAAGCATTGTGGGGCTGTCACTCACAGGTACAGACAGGGCCAAATTAATACTGCAAATAGCTGAAAATTCCAGTATGAAATAAAACCAAGTACCACAAGTAAGAATATGTCAACACTGCTGGTGTTACTGGGAAAGAGAAGCAACAAAACCCTTCTCCTTCTCTGAGTGATCAAAAGGGCCCAGTGAAACCATATTTCTGGAATTAAATGTTTATTTAAATATGTGGATGACTGTCATTGTTACAAGGTCAATATTCGCTTTCAAATGGAAGCACTTTATTTGGTTGAATTCTGTCTCCAGAAATGAATGGGCAACACCAGAACCTGTTACATCAGCAATGAAATCACAACACTGAGATGCCACCGAAGTCTAGAGATCAGTGCTCAAACACACATACACACACATATACAGATAAAAAAGTGCTCGACATCATCATGTTAAAATAGAATTTGGCTTCTTTTAGGTCTTTTTGACACTTCAGGCAGGAAAACAAAATAAAACAAAGAACAATATGCATCAAACTAAATGAACTTCTGAAAAATACTCAGCATTAAACACAACCTTCAGTATCAGTAAATATGTTTCTTCTCTATTTACAGGTGTTAAGAAAGGGCATTAGAGACTTTTGCTGGGGATAATGAGATTTCGTAGGATGTACAGTCCTCGCTTCTGGGCAAGATTAGTAAATCCAAGCAGAGTTTTTATAAACCAGCCACATATTTAGTCCTTCAGATTCTGCAAAAGGTAAACTCTACAAAAATTACACTTTTGTTACCCTGAACAAAGGCAGCGGAATAAATGTGTAGGCCACAATAAATGACTGTCACTATATTTTCTTAGCAGATAAGTTTTAAGATCCAGGCTTTTGGGAACTGGTTGCCAAGTTTATAAAAACTCCATAAATGGTCTTTTCATAAAACTTTTGAAGAGAATGGGTCAGCTAAAGCTAATGCTCCTTTCTAAAGCGCTATTTAGCAACACAGACATTGCAACTGTTCAAATGTTCCACAGAGGCTGACAATAATATACTGTCCACCTAGATTAAATATATAAAAGCCAACTTTTATCTAATTTGTACATAGATGGCACAACAAGAGGTGAAAAGGAATTCTTCCAGCTGCTGATTCAACAGTGCATTGGACACGAGAATAAAAATACTGCAGCTAAAAAGTATTGGAGAGAGATTTTTGCACACACCTGTTCACTGCTTAACCACGGAGATCCCCCCGACAGGAGGATGCCACAAAACCTCTGCACAAACCTTTGTGCAAAGCCACAGGTGCCGACCGTGTGGGTCACATTCTGCTATCAGGGGCTCAGGGATCTAAACAGCAAAGTGACCACAGTAGCAGCAATGAGAAGGATGGAAATGGAACCCATTATGGCCCTTCCGAGGCCGCTCCCGCTGGGCAGCCTCAGTGCTGGTACCGCCCGCGCCTCGACGCTGGCTCCTGAGCCACTGGAGGGAGATTAAAAATCAGAACCTGTTGCTGGTTGATGCTTGCAGGTATTCAGCACCGTAATACAACAGCTACAGCACTAACTGCAGGGGCTTTGTGCTGTCAGAAAGAAAAGTTGGTGTCTCGGGTGGAGAGAAAGGGACAAGAGTTACGAACACAACATGGAACCCAACTCAAAAATGACTTTATCCCGAGCAGGGGTGACCTGGGTCATACCCAGCAGGGAGAGCACAGGGTCCTGGACACACCACACACTGACCCTGCACCACAGCACAGCCCGCAGCAAAACAACACACATGTTGGTCTGCAAGCTAAACCTGAGAGGCTTCATTTCAGGGTCACTGCCCATAGTGGCTTCTGTATCAATCTTCTCAAATTCTGGGGACTTCACAAAATATGCTGACAAGAGCAAGTAGATTCCCCCAAATGATGTGTTGACCTATGAATAAATTAGGCCCTCAGGAGCTATTAAGTTGCAACAGACTCTTACAGGGCTCAAACATGTTCAAGATGACTGTAAAATCTGAGCAATGGTAAAGATTCAGAGGAAACCAAGTTATAATATAAACGTCTAGAAAGCAATTGACCCTTTCTTAGGCAGTCGAGGTCCAGCTCATGTGGTATTTGGAGACATCACAGCTCTCTCTCCACTGCATGACATGGTAAAGTGCAGCACCACTTATCACACTACTTCTGCTTCAAATAGAACCATGTGAGGACAGGATGGCCACAATTCCTGTCTGGCTTCTGGGTTGAGGTCCAGTCCATGACAAGTGGGAGAAGGAAATAGAGGGCGGGTTCTGTTTTCTTTTCTCTTTTATTTTTCTAAAAAAATTCTGTTACTCAAACATTAACTGATGAGAACGCACAAGAGGTCATGCAAAAAAAGGAGAAGGCAGGTCTGAAACGCTGAAAAACAAACCAACAAAAGGAAACTGCAAAGAGATTAACAACAAGGGGGCCACAAAAACCAGGTGCCCCTCGGGAAGGTGGGCGCAGGCAAGGCAACAGGGCGAGCATGCAGACTGGAACGAGAGCAAAACGGAGTCTTTGTGACGAGCAAAATGGGGCTTCAAACCAAAATGCCAGTGTCTCTGTTTGTGTGTGTGTGTCTGTGTGTGTGTGAGGAAGAGGAGGGAGAGAGGGGAGGGGAACAAAGAGGAGGAGGCAGACAGAACAAGCAGGAAAACAAGCGTACATACGTGAGCTCGAAGGCTTTCAGGAAACAGCAAGGTCAGAGGGATCTAATACTTGGAACGAGCATCAGCCTAGATTTAAAAGAAAATAAAGGCTGACAAGTATTAGCGACCTTTGGGGAAAGCAGAACATTGAATAATGCACGTGGATCAAATCGAATATCCGCAGACTCAGAGCCCAGTCCAGCTGCTGTAACACTGCCCAGGGGAGGCACCTCCCCTTCCAAGCCATCCCATGGCACTACCTGCAGGAGGAGCACTAAAGGCACCGTGTGAACAGCTGATGGACCAGTGCATACATTCAGATGGACTGAGGGACAAGGGAGGACAGCAGACAGACCATGCTTGGGGCTCTGGTTACTCTTTGCAGCAAAGGGCAGCCAGAGGTTCTTTGACGGGTGTTGGGAGGAACTGGGTGGGGGGGAAGTGTTGGTTGTGTGTTACAGAGGGGCTGTGCCAAACTGGCAGAGGAGTGGGACAGGCTGGTAAGTTAATCTGAGCCACAAGTAGCATGCTGTGAAACAGAGCAAGCGTCGGAATGAGACTGGGATGGAATTTAGGTCTGAATTTTTCAAGTGGGAACTCCAGACAAGACTGGGAGTCTGGCTTTCCATGGGTGTGTTTTAACTGCCTGCAGGGTAAACAGACCATTTTGTTTCTCCTTCTGTGACAAGCTCGCCCCGAGGTTCTTGCACCAGCACAAACACCTTTAGGAATCTAAAACATAAGAAAGACAAAAAGAAAGAGACTGGATTAGAAAGAGGTTGGGGAAAACAGGATCCCTTAAGAGCAGCACTGCCTGCAGGAGGTTAAAGGGAATACAGCATCCAAGCATCTAGGGTTACAAGGGGTTAAGGAAGGCTCCTGAGCTCAGGTGTTCATTGCCAACACTCCAGCAGTGATCACCCACCCTCAGCCCTTCTCTCCAGTCTGGGATGAGCATCCCTGGGAGGAGGATGTAAAACTCAGGACCCTGACAGCACTTTCTTAGTGCAATGGAGAAAAAACAGCTTTTAAATTTTCAATCTGTAA
This sequence comes from Brachypteracias leptosomus, assembly GCA_013401335.1. Lineage (NCBI taxonomy): Eukaryota > Metazoa > Chordata > Aves > Coraciiformes > Brachypteraciidae > Brachypteracias > Brachypteracias leptosomus. Next base: position 321,410 of record VYZX01007317.1, on the reverse strand, counting down.
AGCAGTGCTGGACCTGTCCAAGTGACAGCTCCAGAGACCACGAACACCACCAAAGAACAAGAGGAAGCTAAAACACAAAGTTTCACAGGTGAACCCAGACCAGCCATCCCTTTCACAACAGGCTGCAAAGACCTTTTGTTTGTAAGGGAAGTGCACAGATAGGTAAGTGGAAGCTGCCTCAGCCTCTAAACCCATCCTCTGTCACACGCCTGTACCCACAGAGTTTTGCTTTCCTTTAGTAAAGATAAACTTAAATGAATTGCCATTAAAAAAAAATAATACCCCACGGGAATGAGAAAATATAATGTTTATTAGAGAAGAAGACACCATGGTACATCAAGCTATAGAGATTCCTGACAGACGAGGATTCTTTAAAAAAGAACAGAAACAAAACAACCACACTGGCCAGATGTAACAAACCTTAACACAAACAAAAGTTTCTATGCAAGTCCAACCAGACGCAGGCATTGAGCAACCAACAACGTTTATCAACATGAGAGGGACTGAGTAGTTACCAAAAAACAATGTCTAAGTTATGCAGAAGAACAGCCTGTAAAACCATTGATATTTATACACATACAAAAGGATAAAAACAATTCAAATTCAAGTAGCTTTAGTTTTTAAGTTATGTTATATACATTTTTAATATATATACTGGGAGGACTAAGGGCAAGTATTTAACAAAAGGGATTTTAAAAAGCCACAGTCCAGTTCATAATTACCGTTTCCTAAATAATTTGGCAAGCATTAAATAATCAGATATATCCTAGATAAAAAGTGCATCAGCATGGTTAACTTTGACCTATTTATATAAAGTCCAGGCTCTGCACATGGGTTACAGCAGACAAACAGCAGAGCTGCCACCCCGAGAGCCCCAGAGCTGGCTGTGAGGAGTTCTCTGTGGAACTGGGAGGTGCCAAAGGAGCTGGGATGCCCATCAGCCCACGGCCTCAAAATCTTTTCATCAGGAGTTTAACTTCACAAACCAGCCCCATTCTTTGCACAGCACCCAAGCAAACGTGGCATTTCTGTTGGGTGTGATGGGGTTTATATAAACCTGGTTATCTCGTGCAAGTTCTTTTGTGTATCACACTATTCACAACATCCCTCAGTGACAGACGGTTTTGTCCCAAGCAGGTTATGAGGTACCATATTAACACAGTATGGGCAGTCGAGTGAGCAAAGGACAACTAGATCCTGTGTTTGACAGTTGTCAGCACCAGACACCCGATGGGTGCAGAAAAGCCACCAAGCAGCTACACCCACGTGTGCACAGAGTTTCCTTCCTCAGCCCCCCATAGCTGGGGGTTGGCGTAAGCCCCAAACCATGACTTGAGATCCAATTCTCAGCCTGCGTGTTTTTTAGCAATTGAAATAGCTTCCTGCATGCATCACGTGAACTCTCATTTCTATTAGCAAGGACAACAATGCTGTTTGCAACTAAATTCAGCCAGTCAGGCCAGGACTGTCATCGGCAGCGATGCACATTTAAATTTCAAGGGGTGAACTTAGACATGCACCAGCTGAGGGAGCAGTACCTAACAGGACAGAGTCTCTCATTGCTGGAGATAGGACATGTGCATTCATCTCTTCTAAAGAAAACCTTCTGAAATAGAGCTCTTACAACAACCGTAGCAGCAAACCAGTAGAATAAAAGGTGAACAGGCCTATGCAAACCTACTCAGAGATTTTCTGAAGTGATTTGTACACATCTGGAAAAAAAAAAAAAAAGGCAAAACAAGATAGATATTACTGTTCTTTTTGAGACAGGGTTTGCTAACAACCTCTGGCCAGAGATACCACCTTCCAAACAGCCCTCACGGGGGTATTTGCAGGACTAAACAGACCCAGCCCAGCTCCCATGATGACTATGGGCAGGAGAGCGACTGCAGCACACGACTTACCTGTCCCATGGCTCTCAGGTTCAGCAGCAGAGCCCAGACAACGCCAGCTCAGCTGACCAAGAGCTCACCAGCTGCTGAGCAGCTTTACACAAAGCATTTGGCAGTTGTGTTTCTCCAGCAGAGCTGCCACCACCTGGTCAGGCAGGTACGTCCAAGCCAGAGGAGTCACAGAGGTCCTCAGAGCTGGTGAGAACCCTCCCACCCTTCACACAACCAACCTTCAGAGGTACCAGCTGCTCAGGCTTCTTTCCAAAAGGAGGAAAGAACTACTAAAGCTTGTAAATGCATCAGCATTTACAGTGTCATTTTCAGGAATGTCGTAGCTTTGATTTCAAGGACTGAATAAAGTAACTTCTACTAATATATTAAAAATCAAACGAGAAATTTGAAGCTTGCAACCAAGTTTGTGTTTCAAACACAGCAGCACTTCCCCCAAATCTTTATACTACTACTAGGACATCTTATGGAAATTTCTTTTAGCTTTTCTTTTCAACCAGAGAATTGAGAAAGAAGAGGTAATGTTACAATTCCTTTACATGTGATATTCACAAATACATTTGATTTTGTTTCTGAAGTCCACTAAAGTTAATGGAAAAAATGAAACGATCTGAAAAACCTCCATGGTTGCTCCAGAAGTGGCTGCAGCTGGATCAGCTTCACTCCCAGCACTGCATTTTTACCATGGCCCAGTGTCATCTTATAACTTACATAATACCATTAAAGTACTTGTATGATTTCCCAGCTGGTATCACAGCACTCCTGCAATACCCTCTCCAGAAGGGTAAATTCCATTCAGTGGGACTGTGTCAGGGCTTCCCACCCCCCAGAGATACACTTGGCTTGGCTCCCCATCCCACCCCCAGCGATGTGCTGATGTTCCCCTGCCCTGAGCCACGCGTGTCACTGAGGACAGCCTGAGCTGCCACTCCAGTGTAGCTGTCTCAAGCAGCCTGCACTGCTGAACAACAAATTTTCCAGCAGAACAATCATGTTGCTGTCAACTGTTGTCATGCACAAAGTGGCTGGTCTCCACAGGAGGGAAGGCAGGGGTGGGAGAGGGGATCTCCTGTTCTGTGCTTTCTGCCTTGTCCTAGGTATGCAGTGAGGAGAACACAGGATCCACACTCCTCTTTCAAAGGTTAATAGAAACTGGCAGAGGGGCTGTGCTTTCTTTTGCATCTCACTGACCCTGTATTTGCCAACACAAACATAAAACTACTGTATTATGGCAAATAAAACCCCCGACTTCCATCTGCAGCAGACAAGGCCCTGCAGTGTTTAATACTGAAGCCAAGAGAGTGAACTGACCAGTCATCATCCTTGCCCACACTGACAGCCCTACTCCTCTCCTCCTGCTGTCTATAAATCCCAATGAGAATGGTTCAGGTTTCCTTCAGCTTGTGTCACACCCAGAAGTCTAAGGTCTAGGAAACACAACAATCATCTGAAGGGTTAAATTAAAACCTCGAATATGTAAAGTGGACTTCAAACACATTCTGATTTGAAATGGGACTAAAGATCTCTTGATTCTCAGTGCATGACACCACCAGGTGTTCATGGTGCGAGGGTATATTCTAGCCAGGACTGCCCTGGAGCACTGCTTGCCAACACAACACACCCATTTGTGAGGAGGTAAAAGCAACAACAAAACAGAAGATTGCAGAGTCTAAACTCTGAATTGCCTCCATTGATCATGTGTGAGCAAAAGATTAAACCATTAGTTATGGTCATCTGAGATAATTGCATTTCATCTGAAGCAGCAAACACACCCCATTTTCTGAAATTTATCAAGGTAGGAAAGAAGATCTTTGGTAATGTCAGTGTGTTACTGATTTATCAAGGATCACAGAGTGCTGTGTAGGCAGGTTTGGGCAAGATCTCCCCTTCTCCTTTTGAACACATTAAATGATGACCAGGTTTCAATCCAAAAGGTCCACAGAACACCACACTGGGGGCTGAAAACTCCCACACAGACACAAAACACCAGTCCAGCATTTCATATATAACGTTCCACTGAACCAGTGTGGGACAAACAGCTGACTTGTATGTCCAAGATGCCACCTGGGTACCTGAGGATTGCCCACGTTATCTCAAGGGGCTCTGTGTTTCCTGCACTAGGGTGTGCAATGGCAGTGACAGTGGCACAAGCACTGCCTAGGAAAGGCTGAGTTTCCCCTCTGGTTTTACACTCCACCACACTATCCTCCTCTGATGGATAAAAAGCACATTTTGCAGTACAAAAAGCCATATTAGTCCACGTACGAAATAATGCACTTTGGGGCATTGTACAGACTTTTAAAAGGCTCTATCTGCACCACAGAGCAGTTTCAGGGTTGGGTATCTCTGTGAAAGCAAATAAAGTAATTATAAGAGTATTAAATATAAGTCATAGCACCTTTGGCATTTTTGTCCAAATAGACTTCAACATACGACGTGGGGACATAGCCCTCCTCATCTTCGTTCCTTCGGATTCGTGTCCACCCATCACCTTTGTCTTCTTCTATTACATAGAGCATTTCTCCTTCTGCTACAGAAATTGTTCCTTCATTCTGACCTGAAAGACACAGTAAGAGGGAGTTTAGGCCGCCCTGCACAATGGGAACCACAGATCCAAGGCGGGGTGCTCGGGGCACGCTGACGATGTGCTGATGTAAACCTCGTTGCATCACCAGCAGTGAGAACAAGGGCACCTTATTCTGAAGACAACAGTGTGTGCACAAAGAACCAATGATTGTGATCCTGACAGCAGAGTCTTGGGGTTTTTTCTTGTAGAGTCCCTGCGTAACAGGAGACAAATCAGTGCCTCAGTGCCTCTCCACAAAACAGAAACATGCCAGAGCCTCTCTTGCCCTTTCTTTGTGTATTTGTAAATGAAGGTTACCCACTTGTACTTGACATACCAACTAAAGAAAAATAAAATGAATTGAGAGTAAAGTTTGAGTGATACCTTCAAATGTATAGAGGGCTTTACATGTTCCTATGGTGGGTAGTGGTTCTTCATCGTCAAATTCATCATCAAAATCTGTTGCAGGTACTTTCATCTCAGTCTCCTGACTCTGCTCTTCTGTGTAACTGCCATCCGGGCTGCTCAAGAGAGGAAAATACACAGCAACTATAGCAACCAGTCTCTGGAGCAAGGACAATGACGTGGTGACCAGACACTTGAGGCAAGGTGAGCAACTGGAGCAGCTCAGCAATTCCAAGACATGCTCAGAATTGGCTGTTACCTCTAGCAGCTGTCACAACGTGATGGGTGAGACCAGCAATTTTTCCTACCAAAAGCTGTTAAAAAAATGCATCTACCTCACTCCCCTTCACAGCAGTGAGTGTGGGGCTATTACACATTTAATCACACCCAGAAAAATAGCTCTTAAAGTTGGGATCTTGCATATGCAATTATCTTGCACACAGAATCAGCATGCACAGAGTGCCTGGGTTTAATCTGATTTCAGAATGAGGTTCTGGATGCTGCAGGGCTAAGGGAGTGATGAAGCAGCAAAGGCAAGCCTGCCCAGCAGGCAGTGGGAGCAGGGCAGCCCCGTACAGATACTGTACCTCTCCCGGTCCTGCGCACAGCTGTTCACTGCCGACGTGTTCTGGGCCTCGTAGAGCCCGCTCTGCCGCCGCGCCTGCTCGCTCCGCGCGGGGAGCCTGCCCTCCACCTCGGCCAGCCAGCCCTGCGGGGAGACAGCGTCACACACCCTGCACATGGGGACTTGCAGTGGGACACATGTTGCTTTTCATAGAATCACACAATTGTCAGGGTTGGAAGGGACCTTAACGATCTGCAAGTGCGCACTGATAGCTCATGTTGAGCCCCTAGGGCTGCTCTCGAGCCAGTCACTGCCCAGCCTATAGAGGTGCTTGGGATTGCCCCGACCCAGCTGTAGGACCTTGCACTTGGTCTTGTTGAATTTGATGAGGTTGGCCTGGACCCACCTCTGCAGCCTGTCAAGGTCCCTCTGGGTGGCATCCCTTCCCTCCTCCAGCGTGTCAGCCACACCACACAGCTTGGTGTCGTCAGTAAACTTGCTGAGGGTGCCTCAATGCCACTGTCCATGTCACCAACAAAGATGTTTTACTTGGCTGTGTCATGTTTGACATTCAGATGACGGAAATAAAGCCAGTTTGGGAGCGTATTTACATTTTCCTTTGGTGGTTGCTGTCAGGGGGAACAGATTCTGTACTTTAAGTGCATATTAAATCTATCGGTCTTGGCAAAAAACACACTCAGTGAAAACTCAATTCTGTGTTGACACTGGTGCTGACAACAGCGTGATGCAAGAGAAGCAGTTAACAGCAGCTGGTGGGAGATGCTGCTGCTCTAGCCACAATAAAGGAAAAAGACACGTGGCAGCTTATAGTAGTCTCACTGACACCACAAACAGCAACCTCTGACTGCTGAAGGCAAGAGGACTAAAGCTGGGAGAATCAAAGACTGATTTTCAAGTGGATAGTGAAGCCAACAACCATAAGAATCACTTAAAATTAACAGGCTGTACCTATTTATGTACATATAATTCAGCCCTATAATCTTTTTCATATAATTATAACAGCTTTGTACATCCCAGATACTCCTTATGCCCTTGAAATTTTGTATCTCTTAGAAGCTTCCTGTTAATGGCAGAATACTCCTTAGAACATATTTCTTCTGTCTTGCTATTGGAGCATAAATGATGCTTTGCACTTATGTTCCCCTGATTTTCCACAGACATCTGTAACATGATGCTTCCAATTATTTAATTAATTAAATATGCATCTGAGCCCCTCCGGGCACTCCAGCCAGCACTACATCTCCTCTTGTCCTCCACTCAGCACAATTTGTTTTCTGCAGCAAATTAAGAGCAGGATTTCTGGCTGACAGTCACAAGAGATGCTGCATGTTTATGTTACACAAACAGGCCCAAAGATCTCCACTAACACAAAGTGCTCAAGTAGCACCTACCCACATACAGTAAGAAAATGCACCAAGACATCTGGAACAGCCATGAAGCATCTGCTTAGAACTGAGTATACACTGAGCTACCTTTTACCAAAATGCCTCTTCCCATTACCTCAAACTTCTGAACTTCTAATCGTAGCTTTTCAATGTTCTGTCCGAGTTCTGCTAATCTCTGGTCCACACTGGCTGCATCTCCCATCTGTGGATTCTTGATGTACACGTCTTTCATCTTTGTTAAGGCATCTCTGAGAGAGAGAAGAAAAAAAACCCCATGCGTTAGTGTGGATGAGGGTAAATGCCTTTCTTTAAATGAGAGCAAACAAAAGGACAATAAACTGCCTCTTTACTCCATGGTTCAAGCCTCTTCTGTTAAAGGTAACTGAGAACACCCAGACAGGGGCTTCTGCCCTGTACAGAACCAGCCATTAAAAAGTAACAGTAAAATCACTTGCCAGAAGAGAATTTCCACCAGAGGATCATGAGGCTGCACAGAAGGTGTGCTGTGTCAGTACACACACAACACATTTAGACCAAACAATTCAAGCTCCACGTGCCCTGCTTGAAGAATCCTAGCTGAAAAACAACTGGATTCTTAGACAGTGGCTTTTACAAGGCATAGGGAGGATTTTGATATTGATTTCTAGCCTGACATGTTTTATTTAGTACTTTTATGCCTACTTGTAACCCTGGAGAAAAAAAAATAATTAAAAAAAAAAATCTCACAGCCACTACAACGAATGACAGCTTCAACTTTCAGATGAATATCATCCCAGTTTTGGGGGCAGAGAGAAGCCATTGCATCATTATCATTCATGATGGGCTGAAATCCAGTTGAGAAACTAGGACAAAGAGCTGGACCTGGACGTCCTACTAATAAAAATAGTGCTAACCAGAAATTCACACCCTGCCTGTTGCAGCTTGTCTTTTGCAACTCAAATAAAGTGTAAGAGATTTATTTCACACTGCTCAGGATGAAGCTAAATCCAGATGGTTTGCGTTGGTCACAGCGCAGTGACAGATGGACCTGAGGCTGCATAATGTGACCCTACACCCTCTTGAGTTATACACCATTTTACTGGCAGCTTCTGGGGGCTGTTTCCTATCAGCCCAGATGCCAAGCTCCCGGGGTTTCAGAGGAGATGATTTTAAGGGCTGCTCTGATGAATGTAAGGCCAAGGTTACCAGCACATGCCTCCATGAGCTCCCTCAGGAAAGCCTGTGGAGCTCTCACGCCAGCAGTGTCCTGCCTTTGACCCGAGTCAAGCTGAGGCTGAACTTTGAGAAAAAAACCCCAAACTTATCTGCATGATGATGAATATTTGAGAGCTTAGAAGGGTGGACTTAGGAGCCGATTTCCTGTATTACTGGCACAGCTATTCAGCTTTTCTCTAGGCATTAGTTGAGAGGAGAAAGGTTAATGCGAGTCCCACGACTCAAGTTAACACTCTTTATACTTCAGAGTTTCCCACCAAGCTCCTGAATTGCCATCCTGTGCTGGCCTTTGCTTTGTGTGCACAGAAAATGGGGAAAAGTGTGGGTGGCAAGGAAGTGGGACTGCTCTGTGGCTGAAGCCCTAAGGGACAATATTGCAAACACATGAGTCATGATTATTAGTTCTTTAACTCTTATTTAACTACTGGTGCTACTTCCTCAATCATATACTATTTATTTAAAATAACTGCTCTGCTTTAATATCCAATTTTAATATTGGGTTACCTCAGAATCAATACAGAGCAGAAAGGAAAATCTGTACAGGGACAGAGGTAAATTACCACAGAGGGAAAAACAAGGCAATGAGAAATCATAGAACCACACGTAGTTTTTCTTTCTTACTCATAATATAAAACATAAAGAAGAATGTTTGGGTTACTAGGCAAAATAAATAGGTTCTTCAAAGCCAGCTAGCAGAAAATGTTGGTACATCTGTACAATGCAAGGCAGTATTTAGGGATAGAGTAGTACTAGAGAGAAAGTGCTGAAATCATCCAGGGAAGGGAAGTTCTGTCTCTTGCAAACCTAACAAGCTGAATCTTTAATGCAGCTGCAGAATGTGAACAAGCACAAAGCAACACACACAGGCTGCCAGAATCAATAACAAGTGTGTAACTAAAATAGCTTTATTCTCAACCAGAATGATAAATCCAGCCTTGTAGAAAAAGCATCCACAAAAGCAGAGGAGTCATTACCTTTCTCATTCCAGGAAATGTAAGCTACAGATCAGAGTCTTAAGATACATGCCAATCAATCAGCACTTTTGATGATGTTATCATGCTCGTAACAGCCTCTCCTGTTGGGATCTGCCCATGCCCATCACACAGTTGAGAGGGCTGTGATTGCATCTCTGACTGAGGCTGAATTTACACCTTGTTCTTTCCTAAAAAACACCCTCAGGAACAGCTCGCATCAAGAAACAAACTCAGTGTATCTAACAGCAGCCTTTGGCTCATGATTGAACCATGACTCTCCTGTGAAAGCCCAAGAAAGGAGGAAAAACTGTCTCAAATCACTACACTTAGATCATTCCCATCCTTATACGAGGATCTGCTCTTCTCAATTCCAAAGGCAAGACAAGCAGGAAAAGGGAATGAACAGACAGCCAGCTTCTGCCCAGTTCTGACCTACACCAGCTAAAATTAAACAGCTGATTTCAGAATCCGAGTTGTAGGGAGTTTTGCATCTCTTTGGTGATTTCAGACATATAAACTCTGGTTCTTTTTTTCTTAGAGCAGCACATTAAACCAACCTAGAACCTTGTTCTTACTTGCCCTTTCTTATGAGGAGGTTTCCATTCTTCATGAGGCTACTGATTTCATTTTTCATCAGAGGTTTGACATACCTTTGATCCATCTCCTTCTGAATGTCTTTGTTTAGTTCGTCAACCTTTTGCTGAAGTTTCTTTCTTCTTTGCTCAGGTGGGAGATTGCTGAAATCTTCAGGCCCTGCTCCCTGCACAGAGTAGAATGAAGAAAGGGGGGGGGAATAAGAGAGAAAAAAAAAAAAATCAGGGCCTGAAAGAATCCTTCAAGATTGCACTTTGAAAACAGCTCAAAATATCTGTGCAAAATCACCATGGTCTGAAGCATTGTTACTGTTTGTGCTGAGAGTTGGCAGTCCCTGAATTCTCAGGAATTTGGATGCCTTAGAAATAATCCCAGGACCACATCTCGCTTCCACACCAAATGGCTAATGGGAAATCACCAGCTAACAGATGCCAGGATTCAACGGCAAAGCTGAGAAACTATTTTCATCCATAGTTACCATCAGATTTTACTTAACAGAGTTCCATCCTCATGGAAAGCTGATCCTTCCTGCCTTCCTCTACCCTGCTACAGACAGCACCCTTGTAAAATCAGGTACTAGCTTCCACTCCTGTGAATTTTACTGATTCCTGGCTTGCTCTGCATAGTCTGAGTGTTGGTCCAATACAGTTAATTTATGCCAGGGCTCTCCTGAACACACTAAGGTAACAGAAATGCTTCCTCTGGAATTCTGCAATTTAAAAACATGCTGCATGCTTCCCAGGATCCACATTCCATGTCAAAGTCTCTCAGTTTTTCCTCTCTCACTTGTACTAGCATAAAAAAGCCCAGAGTTACATCAAAGCCACAGAATCAATCAATTTGAAATCATAACCGAAGAAAACGTTTGAAGACCACAGTGGTTACCTTGGGGTGGTTCTGCTTGAAAGCCCCTTTTCTGCCTTCAAACGGCTATAATGGTCTCTTCTCCATTGCCTCAATTTGATACAGCAGAGAGGTGACACATAAAATACATCCATACTATTGTCTTCAAAGTACCACCTATTTTTGTCTTGCCAGAAGGCAAGTGGGACAGTTTGGGTGGGCTACAGTGAACATGCATCAATACTAATTAGTTGGACCATAAAGGAATGAGGTTCTTGTACATAATATCTTCACATTCATACAGGTTTTTCTTGGTTTGGCTTCTGCTCACTCCACGTCCCATTTCTAAAGGGGAATATCAGAGTATGGGAGAAAGAAGGGTAAAAACACAGAGCTGACTACCCAAATTCAACGGCCCATCAGCTCACTGACAGCTTGTGAGCAGAGCTGCATCATCAGTCTTACTAAAATGCCCCATCTCTCCCTCAGAGGAGTGGGATTTAGTGGACATGCTGCCACAAAAGCTGCCCATGAGACCCTCCCAGCTGGGCACTGAGTGTGCTCTGACACAGTTTGCTCTTCCTTCTGCAACTGCAGAACAAGCTGCTTAGGAAGAAAGTGTGTGGGTGTCAGAGGGATGGAGGACAACTCCACACAGGTCACCTCCTCTGGTTGAGCCATCGCAAAATAACAGAACAGGCAAACCCAGGGAAAGTGCTGCCACTGATTTCCAGTAAAAGATGGAGTATGTGTCCAGTTAAGCCTCGATCATCTGTGTAATAATACACTTAAAATGCCATTTCATGAGACAATGAGAAAGCAAATTGAAGACAAACAAAGGAAACAAGTAAGCAAGCTACACTGATTCTGAAACTTCAACCACATGAAGTCCTAGCAGTGATGAGATGATTTGTTGTGCATGGTACAGGAGGGATCTATTTTAATTCATTCTTTAATGATAATAATCTGCTTGATAGTAACTCCCACATCCCTTTAGACATGAGAGTGATTCAGTTTATTTTATGGACAATCTACGCACTAAAGCCAAACACATCTTTCTAAGGCAAAGCATCTGGAGGTAACTTTATAAACAAACAAGCAGTTACAAGACCATACACTCTTCTCAATTCTAAGCAGAATAGACAGATGCTCAAAAATATTGTCTGCAGTAGATGTAGTCAGACAAATTTGGATAAGCATCTTCTTTTTGACTCTTCAACTTCATCCAAAAGCTCTAGGCTGGACTAAATTCAGTACCTTTGTTCACAATGCTTCAGACCAAAGCATTAGTGTGGCATAGAAATGCATGCCTGAGACTAGGAGGTGATCTCACTTGGACTTTATTCCATGCTCAGTAATCTCCCAGAGTAACAGAAGCCACAGCTTCTCCTCAAAAAGGAAGAGTCAAGGAGCAATTTCAGCACATGCTGGGCACATTTCATGCTCTGAAGCAAAACTACACCTGGGCTATCTCTCAAGCAGTGATCACTGTGTACATTTTTAGAAATGCTTCAAGTGGGAGGAAGTCTGTGCTATTTTTGACGTGCTATCATAGGACCAGCAGAACCAGTGCTCACTAGATTTCCTTGCATAAAGATACTGGGATTTAGAATGCAAATTGTCCCAAGATGAAGGACTGTGGGGAAAAAAAGAGGCCAGTATTAGGATCAGTTTCTGGGCTGAAGCTTCAAATGGGGAGAGCAGGAGGTTTATCAGCCCCAGTTTTAGCTCTTGTGCATTTAGGATCCAAGAAGAAGTTCCAAATGAACCGACTCCCTCTGCCTGAGGTGCACGTGGGTCTCAGCCCTCTCTGCACATCCTTCAGTTCATGCAATTCTTGGGCCATTCACATGGGAGGATTTATTCCTACATACAAAGGCACAGCTCAGCAACACACTAGAACTGTGACCAGGACAACATCAAATGGCAATCTCTGGTATAAATGCACTGGACTACTTGGCCAGTGGCTTGGCAACAGCCAAAAGAACAAGGTTTATAGGCAAGCTAGACACCTCCATCCTTTCTCAGAGCTACCACAGGTCTTCAGGGAGAAGCAATATTCCTAATGGAGCCCAAGCAAGTCACGGTGCTGACAGAGCAGCAGCAGGACCTGAAATCTCCAGAGCTAGAGCAGGCAGCTTTCATTGCCTGTGCATTTCCTCCAAACAAGCTGCTGTGAACAGAATAGGTCCACAATGACGTACCCAAGAACAATGTATGTGTAGGGAAAAGAGAATCTAAAGGCACTAACTGGTGAGGAATTAGAAAACTCTCAGGCTAATGCAGTTAAAGCACTACTGCTGATCCTCTGAAGCTCTGAGAAGCTGCCATCACTCATTTGTGGCTCTCTCATGCTGGCACAAAGTGGGTCAGCAAACCAGAGTCGTGTTCTGCTTGTGACTGGACTCTCGAAGGGCAAAGGAATGGAGACAAGATGTCAGGAACATATCAAGGTGTGGAGTATCTCAAGCAATACGGTACCTTGTGTATGATGTTCAGCTCAATTTGCTTTCCCCCAATATGTTCACCCCTTCCCCTTCCAACTCAGCCATGTACCATCTTACCGTCGTTCAAGAAACTTTCCAGCTGCATCCAAGACAGAATTTAGGATTCATATTTGTGTATATCTCTCCATTTGATTGAGTTAACCTTGTTGGTTAAGGTTTACAGAACTTTAATTAATATCATTATTAGTTATTCTGAAGGACTACATAGGGCTGTAAAATGTAGGTAATAATGATGCATATTTCCAGTAAGGCCTGGACATGGAAAGCAAACTTTGCAGCTGTGTTACACAAAGACATGCATTTCCCTCTGGAAAAGGTCCAGCAAGCACAGAGAGCTCTTTTTTTTTTCCTTCAAATGTTTTAATGCATACTTATGAAGTGGTAGAATTACTTGATACTGTTTTTTCTACATTTTCATAGCCCTAGATTATAAAAGTGAAAACTAAACTATAAATTAGAGTTAATTTTTTAGCAGCTTATTAGAAAGACTGAATTCCGATCACCTCTATTAGACTCCAGACCTGTGTATTCAGAGTTATCTGATAAATATCAAAAAAAGCAAACACAAAGAAGAAACAAAATTTAACAGTTAATTTCAGTGTCATGTCACATGTGGCACAGTGCACATTAAAACACACACGGAAAATTGTGATTAAAACACAGGACAGGCATGCTGTAAATGTGCTTACCAGCTTGAGAGAAAGCTTCATGTAAAAATTGGAGAGATACAGGGTGGGGGGGAGAGAGAAAAAACAACAGTGCATCAGTAGAAGAGGAACTTTTTCAGCCTGATGTAACAATAAAATGACACATAATCCCCTTGCTGTTGGAAGGCAAAATGGGTAACACTAAAGGATCTGTGCAAAAGTTCACAAGATGGGCCACCAGCGTTCTCAGACACAAATGGAGATGTGCTGTAGCTCTACACCTGCACCTTAGTACTGCAGGTGAAAATCTGGCCTCCGTGGCCTTATTTACAGCAGCTACAACAATGGTGATTTTTCTCATTACAGCAACAGCTCTGAAGTGGAAAAAACCTCAGAACGTGCAAATATATGAAAGTCACTTTAGATCAAAAATGTGCTGAAATGCAGTCATGAGCATCAGCTGTTTTAGGGCTCAAGAGAAGGAGGATAACACCAGCCAAGACTGAGGGGAGAGGTAAGGGATGGGGTCTCCAGTGATCTCCAGCCATTCCCCAGCTCTCAGCCTAGGTCCAAAGGACACATCCCTGCAACATCCCAGTGATTGTGCACAGCACTGTCCAGGCAGTCACGTAAAGTCCTCTCGTGTTCTTGAGGAATTCAAAACAAATGCTCAGTCTCAAACGTACTTTGGCCATAGAGCCAGACAAGGGCAGGACCAATAAAGGAGAAAAAAAAAATGTCTTCTCTTTAGACCAAATTGATTCTATGACAGCACAGTGAGACATTATTCAGGCTCCTTAAGTGATATACATGATCTAATTCTTCAGAGGTGACCACATTTCCTGGTACAGGACCAAAACATTATCTTTTCGTTCCTCTGGGAAAGTAAGACTAAAAAGAAAGAGCTTAAAGAGCCCGCAGAGGAGCCTGGTTTGCCTCTGCCCTCCATCATCTGCACCTCCAGCTCTCAGCAGTGCTGGAAGGTCTCAGAACGGCCAGGTGAACACATGTGCCCAGGCAGCTGAGCACCAAAACGGCCAAAGCCTCTTCCAGCTTTGCAAGATGTTATGACAGCTGCAGTTCAGAAGGTTTTCCAAGAGATAGGGAGACTAAGAGCCCTACAGTGCTTCTGTGTTCTGTGCCACAGAGCACAAATTAGCTGCTGTTTGCGGTATCAGACTGGATTTTAAAGGAAAAATCCAGATTGCAGACAGACTCCTCCAGCAATCTGCTCTGTGTCTGTCCAACCAGCTCTCTGGGGACCACTGTGAAATGCTCAAACTATGCAATAAATGTGTAGGTGCATGAATGCAGCTCCTGGGTGATAAAGACAGTTGAAACATGGGAGCTGGATAACACCTCCAACTCCAGGCAATGACCTGGACTGTGAGATATGGAACCTTTTTTACCATTGGAGAGTTCTTCATTATTTCACTACCAACAGCTCCTGGGGATGGTGCTCTCAGACACTTTTTAGCAAAACCACAGCTCTTTAAGACTGGATTTATAATAAAGGTGGCTCCACCTCTGTGATGTTTCTGACAGATGACTTAAGAAATACAGTTTTCAAAAATAACAATTCCCAGTAGTTGCCTGAATTTGCACAGCAATATGTGCCAACCATTCGAGGAAAACGTATGGCCTTGAAATAGTGAAATACTCCATCTGAACTGGTGCCACCAGTGACAACGCAGCAGCTAAACCTCCCTCTGAAGTTCAGTCCATTAGGAAGTAAACACATGATAATAATCACCGTGCAAGGAAGAAATTCACCCTCTCTGCTAAGAGGCCATTAAAAAAAGCAAACAAACCCAATCCATTGGAGAGAGTATCAGACAGGAAGGAGAGAGAATGGGCTCAAATGTGCTGCTGAAGAAACTCAGCGTATGCAGCTTTTGTTTGCAATATTGCTTTAGCACTCCTGTGAACTTTAGCATAGACATGATCAGCACAAACTGAGATCCTTGTACATATATACAGACAAGACTCATGGTGCAGAATAAATATTTACCTATGAAGCACTCTATCAAAGGCACAAATGTATATGCTACATGCGCTAGTTTCTAAACACTACTCACTCTAAAGGCACTAAACTACTGCGAGGAATCATCTGCATCAAGACTATTCTTTTGCTGTAAATTCAGCAAATTTGAAAAGGATTATAGACACTGTATGCCAAATTCTTATGCTGTTAAAGTATGACAAAAATAGAGAACTTATTAATAGCATTTCCAAATAGTACATCGAGGATTGTTATAACCAGTACAAATAACAGAGCAGATCATAGACTGGAAACAATGAAATGCTGAAATAAGTCATAGTCACAGTTTTCCATTTCTGAAATACAGTCATAGTTTTACATGAGAGCAATTCAGTTTCTATAAACAAATATAAGCAGACTGAAAATAAATCTGCATTAAACACTCAGTAACTACTTTTATCTATTCTGTTGGGTTTTCACAGCTAGAAATTTGCTCACAGCTCCTGGGAGAGCAGGAGCATTTCCCCCCCAACAATCAAATAAATTACATTTCTTCAAAATGAGCAAATCTGTTTCAAGCTGTCAAGTCTAGCAGGGAAGAAATGAAGAGCCTAAGAGCCACAAGCTTCAATAACACATGAGAGAGCATGAAAGCCAGCAAGTCCATGTGTTATTGGACAGTCACGGCCACTAACCTCACTTACAGAAAACATGGTTGAAATAAATCACTGGGCTTCCACACAACCAAAAGGTCATCTCCTTTCTTAGGGTCCTGTAACAATCTCCCCATACTCTGTTTTACTCAGGTATCTGATTTAGAGGTCACATATCTTGATTCCATGAACTAGCATCATTACAGAGAGTTCAAGGAAGCATCAGAAAGCTCCACAGAGTGCTCCACGACCAAGGCACAGAACATGTCTCTGCACTGCAGTAAATCGGGGGCTGGCTCATGATGCTCAGGACTGAATTCAGAAAATAATTTAGAATAAATGCATGGAACCTGTTGGTAGGTAGTACTTACTCTGAATTTCACAGGTCCAGTTATTTTAATTGGGCCAATTTCAGCATTTCCAGGGCTAGCAGACAGATCTTTCCTGCACATAACACAGCAAGCTGCAACTTGCCTCCCACCAAATTTTCCTTTAATCTCGTACAAGGCACGTTCCCACAGCACACACTGGTGAGTTGTAAGTGGGGTTAGCGACTGTGCAGCAACGGTATGGGCTGAGCACACCATACACGGACTTACAACATATTCCCTAGCCTCAATGGCACACGTGGGTGTCCCTAAAGTCCTCTTCATGAGTTCTTTGTGAATATACAAAGACTGTGTCTGCTGGTGAGTCAGCAAGAGAAAACAAATCCGTTACGGTGGAGACGAGCACGGCACCTCTGTGTTTACTGCTTCTACAGCAAAAGACAGCCTGGTGTTTAACTAGCCCTTTAAGTGCAAACTGGAAGCTTCCTAGAAACTAGGCGAATATTAAAGAGTTTAGCATTCTCACAAAGATAATTAAATTTCATTTTTTTCAATGCTAGCTTAAACACGCACCATTTAAGAAAGCATCTATCTCTGTGCTGGAACAAACCATGGCTTTAATGTCCCCACCCGCCCCAAAAATCCTGGTCATGGCATAGATTTATACACTTACATTAAACAACGAGTATTCCCAGGGGCAGGGAACGGGGCAGGCACGAGGGGGTGGTTTGCTGGGTTTGCTGTTTCTGCATGCTCACAGAACAAAGCACTGAGCACTCGGGCAGACCAACAGCCAAGTGTGGAGGGAGAAGACTACACGGGATGGCACAGAGGGGTGGTGAGGGAGGACATTAACTGGGGCAATGGAAAGAAAATCACATTGTCATGAAGTCAACAACTTCCACTACAAAGGAAACCACAAAAGTCCCTCTGTGAGCCTTTTGGAAGTGTCTGAAGGGTGGTACTTGGGGAACCACAGTAATATCTGTGTCCCAGCTCCCAGCCCCGTCCTCTCTGCTCAGTCACAACCCAGTCTCCAAGGTAGGAGAGGAAAGGCAAGTCCACATAACACCACGCAGGGTAATTCAAAGGTGTAAGTTCTACCCCTGGATTTTGTTAGTTCAGAAGTATTGCTCTTTAAAGAAAGGTGCTGATGTTACTGCTGCTATAGCAATAAAACAAAAGAACACAAAGTTAATATCAGCTAGCAGAGCACCGAGTTTTCTTTGTCCTCAAAATGGAATTAGAAAAAGCAGAGCAAGCATAAATGAAATTATGACTTATGTAAGTGGTTCCTCATTTTTTGCACTCTTCTGGCTTTAACTTCCCTAAAGAGACTGAGTTGATTTCCAGTGGCATACTTTTATACTGCCTTTTTAAAGAGTTATTAGTAGCAGCACTCAAAAACTGCATAAAAGAGACTTTTTCCTCTCCTTGTCTAGTTGTGATCCATGATAAGGTGCTGTAACAGTTTTATGGTATTCTCTATAATGGACATTTCTGCTGTTGGGGTTAGAAGAAAGAAGCTTTGAGGAAAACAGACAAATGTGATTAGAAAACCATTGACTGAAAAGTCAACACCTTTTTTTTTTAAACAGGCTAGGATTTCATATTGGCAGTGACCACTGATACTGGTATTGGCACCTCTACATTAACCTCGCATCTGTTGTAAATTGTTCAGGCATCTGCTTCCTTCCATGAAAACGAGATTCATCTGATTTTTGATTTGGAAGCAAAATTAAAACCAGGCTGGGCACAGGACACACAGTTGCTAATTATATAATTCATTTTAACAGTCACCAGCGATTTTTCCGCTTCAGTTTTGTAATTTCTCTTTCCAAATGCAACTCAAGATGCTAACCCAAAACTTTATATAAGGAAATGACTAAACCATACTGCCTCTCCAGACACGTCCTGGTATCAGAGATTTCAAGGAGGAATTGTACAGGAATCCATTCACTTGTGTTTCAAGGGTCAATTACAATTGACCAGTTTTGCAGGTGGTATTTATCCTGTCAAGGTCTTAATTCTACCAGACTTGTTCACATTCAGTAGTTCCTTCTCAGGCACTTCTTAAGCCAGTGCAAAAAAAGGAGTATGATCCAGCTTCCTCTGAAATAAACAAACTATTACCTTGCCTTTTGTAGGAGTTAACAGCTCCTTGTTTATCAACAAAGCCAGGAAAGACCTGCTTGACATTTTGATTGAATACTCTCAAATAGTATTTCAAACCCCTTGTGGTCACCTCTCTGCAAGGTGTCTGGCTGGAGTGGGATTTTGCCTCTGGACAAAACCAGCAGCACAGAGAGACAGAATATTCAGAGCAAGTGAAATTACTCAGTGTCTGAAGCCAAACCCATTGCACTGAGCTGGCTCCTGGCTCCCTGCACAACCTCCCAAAAGCTGCTTCATCGATGGACTTCTCTACAGATCAAATGTTCTTCTGTGTAGAGGAGAGTTTCTCCTCTATTTACTAATACCTCTGGTAACACCACAATCCAGGATTTGTAACGTTACTGCTCATGCTCCTGAGCAAAGTCCAGATGCTTTTGGATTTGGCAGAACTGAGAAAAGAATATCTTATAAAATTTAATATGCTAAGAGCAGAATTAACACTGTTATCTGGCTGCACCCAATATAAAAGGGGTCATGTCAACCACACCAGCTGAAACAAAAGCCAATCACTCATTTTTCCATCTGATAAATTAACAGGATTTAGGGGTGGTTCTTGATTTATTTTTTGCCTGGTTCAAATTATTTTATTTCTGAAGGCCGTATGGCACTTCCATGATCTTTCAGTCTGACTATTTGTATAACAAATCACCAAGGACCTCTGAAATGTGAACTTGACAAGTTTTCAAATCAGACAGAGCAAGCTGCCAGAGCTTTGCAGCCTCTCCTGCTCCTTATTTCCAGAGGAACCAAGTGGGCTGGATTCGCCCCTCTGGAAAAAGAGACAAAGATCTGAACTGGCCTCCAACTCTGGGGTGAGTCAGGCAGGAAAAGTATTTACTTACAAACATCCTAGAAGCTAACGGGGGAAGGAAATGAAATAGAGGACACAGTGAAAGGTTTCAATGAAGATTTAGCAATAGCCTTTCCTTGTACATTTTTAATTAATGTGTCAGCAGAAATTTGAGGGATTTCAGAGATGACTAAAGGAAATTGTTCTCATTATTTCACCCCTTCACACAAACACTTAAAACCAATAAGTTATGCAGCATTTGTAAGACTAGCTCGGACTACTCATGGTTAATACACAAAATAATGGCCTTTCTTCAGGAAATCTTAAAAGCCATTAGTCATAGTTGCTTAGACAGCCAACTACTCACTAAAGAAGAATTTGTACATTTGAGATACAAACTGCGGAAGTGCCCAGGGAACTACAAACTAGTATTTTACATCAAATGAGAAATATTCAGCACTGTTTTCAATATTCTGCTCATGAATAGCACTGTTGGAACACTACATCTCAACACAAGCCCTCCCCTTAGTCTCCAAAGTGTCTCTGTGCCACCCCATGTGAGGACAGCTGCCAGATGCCCACCTGCCATAGTGGTGCCACCAAACCAGCCACCTCCAAGCACACCTTCCAGGCTGGCTGCTGCAGAAGGAGAACTGAAAGACTCTCTCCCCCCCCCAGTAAAAGCCACTGAGAAAAGATGCTCTGAGCCAAACAGCAACTGAGGGAAGGACGTAATTACAGAACCTGCCTTTGGACAGTTTAGAAACTTCCCATTTCCCCAGTGAAAAGCACCAGAACTGTGATTTCTTGGGGTTCTGAATGTCCCATGAAATGGCAACTCCCTCTCAAAGAACCGAAAGCCACTCTGTATAAAATGTCTTCTTTTTTTCTTATTTTTAAACGTAGTATCTGTAACCAGATGAGACAAACCACTATTTACATCACTGTTCTCAATTCTCTGTAACTAACCACTGAAGTTCCCCACTGAAATCATCTCTACTTCTATACAGCTCCAGCCCTCAGCCTGAAATGTCAGAGCAGATCCCTGGAGCAGAATTTAGCCTTTATAAAGTAGTCACTTCCTTGCTGTTGGTCTACTCTAAAAAACCCATTTTAAAATACTGAACACTTGTGCCTCCTTCCTGTAATTTTTACAGGAGGAAATCATTCTGAGGACCTTAACCTAGGAGCCAAAGCCATGCTATGCCAGCAGTTTCCAGCACAGCCGTGCCACATGCAAGCTTTGGGGAAGATAAAAGTCTTCTTTTTTGTTTGAAAAATGGAAAATTTTATCTCAGGGACCTGTCATTTCACTTACTGCTTATGAAGACCACCAATGAGAGCATTTAATTCACCACTAATGCTTCACCATCAGTCAACCAATATAGCCACAGCTGCTGTCAGCAACACAGCAGCTGACCCCAGGAAAACTCAGGCTGTGTTTCCTACTCTATCAGCAGCGAAGGAGATGAGGATGCTGAGCTGAGAACTGTGGTGATGGGTCACAGAACATTGATCCAGTTTGATCCCCAAGGATTCCAGCTTCTTTGCACTGTACAATGCACAATCCAGCACCTAACAAACTACTCCTGAGCTGCTGGCAGGGGAAAACTCAAACCCTAATCCCTCAGAACCCCTCAGCTCTGTTCTAGAGCTTCTATTCCAGACTGATCAAGAACATGATTTTAAACTGTGTACATCACAGCACTGGGAAGTTTCCTCCACTGTTTGCAAGAATGTCAGCTACTACCAGCTATTACAAACAGTTCTTCAACTCAGTATTTTTGCAAAGATATTTCACTGACATTTAAAGTGTCAAGGAGAAAAACACATTTAAAATTACTAGAAAAAAAGTTGAAGAGCATGGCAGGATTTTAATTTTTCTGTGGACATTTTAAAAACTGTTTAACCCACCCTGCAGAGAGGAAAATTTCTCACATTCAGGGAGACAACAGGGTCAGAGTGAACCTCTGAATGGTGCTCCTCCAAACCTACCCTGCCACAGATATACCCAGTGCTGCTAAATTAATGACTTACTCTTCTACATGATAATTACCTAATATTCAGCTCTTCCTTCCCTACTTTGGACGATCCCTCCTCCCCCAAAACCCCTGAAGGGTCATTTCCATCAGCAACTGTACTTTTTGTGGTTTCATTGTGGGGTTTTTGACTACAAAAAAGAAAATGCTTTACAGGTTGGGATTCCTTGGATTTGTCTGCATGTTATGATAAAACACAATGGGTTTGTTCACAAAACAAAACAAGTTTTTACATAACAGAACGTGCAATAAAAGCGCAAGAAAGAAAGAAAGAAAAGAGAAAGAAAGAAAGAGAGAGAGAGGTATCCAGAGGAGAACTTACCCCGCGCTTTAGGCTCCTGAAGCAGTGGATTTTGGGTTTGGAGGTCATGAACTCGTTGAAGCGATGGGAGAGGGGTTCCTTTTGCTGCTTGGGAGACTGGGGGCCGTTGGGAACAGCAGAGGGTGAGGCAGAGGCAGGGGGAGGAGGAGGGGGCTGATGGGGGGATGTTAAAAGGGACATAAGCTACGTATAAGAGATGGAGAAGTGACAGAATAAAAACCAAAATAAAAAGATAAAACACAAAACGAAAATAAGCATCAAAACCAATATTTGAAATCCAGAGAAAAAACCAATTAAATAATTAAATATTAAAGGCCATGGTTCAAAAGAGGGGAGGGGGGAAAGCAGTATCTTAAGAGTTGTGTTAAATGAAGAATGTGATAAATGGAAGTTTAATAAGTGGTGCAACAGAAGAGTAACACAAAAGTATTTTGAGAGGAAGCTCATGCAGACTCTTCCATGCAGCTATCCCCATAAATTGCCCTGTTCTGCTCTGTGGACAGCTCGGAATAATGCATATGGATAGAGCTTTCAAATACCTGAATTTAAATGGATCAGATAAGGAAGGTACCTTAGTGCCCAGTAGCGTTTCTATTATCTGGAAAACAACAAACCACATTCCTTCCTGCTTTCAAATCATACCTCAGTAACGTGCATCACACTTCACTTTTACAAGTTATTCTGTGAATTTGCTCAGGAGTTAGTCCTGGGTTTTGTTCCTGGCTACACTGATGCAAGCACCAGAGAGCTCTCTCTTGTACAGCACAACAGGAATGACCCGTGTTCAACAGGTACCTATTTTTGACTCAGCAATTAGCAGCACGGCTTGGTAAGGATCAGAGCAAAGATGAGATCAAAATGAAGCTGCTCTGGGCTTCCACCAGTGTTACTGAAAACTGATTCAGTCCAGTCCCCCTGACATGTTCTGGTAACCCCATATAAATGCTGCCATGCATTATGGTGTAAAATGTGACAGTGAAATGAGAAAGGTTTAATGGATACATAAGTTAAAGTGGTCTTTTAAGAAGTCAACTGCTCAGTTAGTTATGCTCCATTAGTTGTGCTTAAGAAGAATGAATCGCAGCAATTCCTTGTTCCCAGCCACCCAACTGCTGAACCCAGTGCACAGACTGGAGAGACAACGCAAATGAGAAGCCAAGGAGAGTTTTAGAAGTGTCAAAACAGTAATGCCACATGAAAGGCTCCCAAAGGTAACAAAGTTAGTTTGCACACATGGCACTAGGTAAGTGGTACACGAGTCCTTCTGAGTTAGGAACAGAAATGGACCATGGCAGAGACGTGACAACTAAAGTTAAATTAATATTAAAACTGCAACTTAATTAAAGAAATTATACAAGAACAAAATTAAAGATATAAAAGAAACTTAGGCAACAAAAGACTACAACAAAACACCACATTAAGACATCAGTTATTAACTTTCTCTTAAAAATATTGTCATTGCCAGGATTACTAGACAAGACATAGGTTATTGACTACACACCCACTAGCACTAAGCTCAAGTTTGCACATCAGTACCTTATTTTTCTTGATGAATGGCCATAACTTGCCCTTGGATTTGCTACCAAACTTCGGCTCGGACTTCCCATCCCCTCTGGAGTTGGAAAGGCTGGATTCAGAGACTGTTCTCTTCATGGGCTGCGTGAAATCCTCAAAGTCGATGTCTCCCGGAGGCTCGAACCCCGATTTAAAGGCTTCTATTACCATCTGTGAATCCTGGAATGGGGCAGAACCAGAACAAGTGTGAACATCTCAGGTGAGGGCTGTCATCAAGTTGGTGGCGCAGAAAAACCAGAAAAGTACAAGGAAAGAAAGTTTGTCTGTGTGGCAACCAACCCCTACAGTGACCGGTCTCGTTCCCTTCCAGAGACTGGGATCTCCACCTTCTGCTCCAAGATCAGGGCACTTTTCTTGGACTGATTCTCACTACCATGACGTGTTTAAACAGACAGCAAACCTCACACCTAGGCACAGGGTAGTATCCTACTGAAACAAGGCATTCTGATGGGTAAAATTTAATACTCCCAGATACTGAAGTATAAGATACTGATAAATGCAGTTAAGAACACAACCACCACTGTCCCACACAGTTTCCAACCCATGTCAATCAGAACATGTTGTAACTGGCAGTATAAATGGCTACAATCTCATGTTCATAACAGATCTCTAAACAATCAATCCATCTATGGAACTAAAGCAGGTGAGCTTTGGTCTCAAATAGTCCATGATTCCTGTTATGAAGCTCTAGCCAATTTGCAGAGGTATCCCTGAGACTGGTCGTTACCAAAATACCAACAGATAAAAAGCAGAGGACTGACCAGAGTCAGGGAAATAAAAAATACAAACATCTTTCAAAGGCTTTTTCAGGTCTACTAGTGACTATGACTAAGAAAAGAGATGTTAACTTTACTGTCTAGAAAACCAACCACACTTGAGTATCTGATCAGGTAACTTAAGTGACTCCTAACAATGA
The DNA here is from genome assembly GCA_013401335.1 of Brachypteracias leptosomus. Taxonomy (NCBI): domain Eukaryota; kingdom Metazoa; phylum Chordata; class Aves; order Coraciiformes; family Brachypteraciidae; genus Brachypteracias; species Brachypteracias leptosomus. Next base: position 297,007 of record VYZX01007317.1, on the reverse strand, counting down.
CTTCAGGTGTGGAATTGGTGGGTGTGCAGCTCACTAGTGGGAGATCCCAACAACCACTCCAGAAGGAGCTCTTGAGTGATCACACTGCCACAAGCTGGTCCTAGTGAGCCCAGCTACAGTAAATGGCTCTTATGAGCCCTGTGTACCTCTTACACTGTCCCTATAAGTGATGTTGCTCTTTTTTTTTGACAGAGGGAAAAGAAAAAGAAATCAAAGCAAGAACAATACACAGCATTTTTTCTAGGCAGGTCCACAAACAATTAATTATACAGAAGCTCAAATTCAGACCTCAGCCTGCATATGCATTTACATCTAAAGGACTCAGAGAAAAATTATTTACACACATTTATCTACTTGACTTCTTTAAGAGAGCTTTGTATGTTATAATGTTTTAACAGTTTTCTTCCAGGATAATTAGAGAAACTGTGCCACGGCACATGAATATCTCAGCCTCTAGCAAGGAGCATCACCATCCTGTTCAGATAAAGATGAACTTGTTGCTCTGAAGGCATTTCATAGATTCTGCTCATGTCTGCAGGTAAAACACTACTCATGAGAAATCTAGTGGGATATAAACATACCCAGAGGCCAGGTGCTACTGAGCAAAACACAGCTACAGGAAAAGCTTTGCAGAAGTCTTCACAGGATTGTGAAGAAAATGAAGATCTAAGATCCTCAACCTATCAGGTGCACTGTGAAATTCCTACACAATTTTGAGGGAGGTAGAACAACACTTTCTATTATCTCATCCTAGTTTGATGTTAAAACATCTTGAGATCTAAATATGTGAACAGATTTTTAATAAGTGATCAAAGCAAGATGAAGAAGGAAGAGAGCAGAGCCTACCAAACACACACAAGGGTACATTAAATATTCTATTGGTATTTTAGCCTACACATGGAGCTTTTCATTTTTTCCTCTTAGTTTTACAATGTTCCTTCCATTTAGTCAAAACATCCTTCCACTACAATGGAGCTAAAAATAACCAGCATGCTCCATATATCACAGAGATAATGTCATAACAGGAACTCCAAAGTCCATAACAAATTAAATTTATCTGCTGCTGGAGCATTCTGAAGCAAGTTCTGCACAGGTTCACCCAGCAGTCACTCCAGCTTACCTTGCAGCGTGACCTCTGTGGTGTCAAGTTGTTAAAGTAAGATGAAAAGGAAGCATATTTTCAATTGCATTGCAAACGTGGGGCTAACCAGTATTCCCAGCTAAACCTAGACAGGTTCTATTGCTATTAGTGGGAATTCTATATACTCCAGTGAGGGCATAAAGCAATTCTATTTGTACAGTTGGAAATTTAACAATGAAGCCTGAAAGACCAGTCATTTTGCAAGTGGGCATGAGGCAGAACTTTGTACTATTTCAGCTGCAGAGAATATGTAAAGTATTAAATCTGTGATTCAAACAGCAAAACACACACATGGCTTAAGCTTGGCAAGACCTCACTGGAAGATTCAAGCAGAGTGTTGGCTTAGATATCAATCTCCCCAACATGATCTCACTGTGCAGACCAGTGCTGTGCCCCAGGAAGGGTATCTGTGCCCCAGCTCCCCTCTCTCACCCTGCAAGAGTCATGTCCAGATTCCTTGGTTTCCTACACTGCTCTCTGTGAGAGCAACTGCTGAGCAGCAAGCAGTGGATTCACTTCAAAATTTCAGCCTCAGGCTTATGCTGCCAATTAATGGGAGCCTCCAGGCTCTGGGCACTGAATAGCTCCGAAAAGACTCCAGTGAAAAAGCCCTATGGGAAATTCAAAGAGCCAGCAAGACACATGCTGTTTGTATTTGAAGCACTAATGTGATCCATGAGAAGGGCTGAAAGAGCAAGCAGAGACTTCATTTACAAAGGGAGCAGATCATTCTGAAAACAAAATAGGAAACACATTTGCCCTTGTGCTAACTGTACATCAGGAAGCTCAACCAAACTCTTCAGCAGCCACTTTAATGGGAAGGCTTCTCTTTACTCCTACAATGATGTTCAGAAATCAAGATTTGAGACAGCTCATTTGCAGATTGCTAGCAAACCTCAAATCTGCAAAGAAAGATCTTACAGTAGCTTTACCAGTTGTTTTTTCTTTAGCAGAAATTTTGCCAGTTGTTTGCAATCATTCATGTAGCCAATACTTTAAAAACTTCCATTATTATAAAACTGGAATGAAGACATTTGTCCAACACTCTGTTTTCTGTTAGACACAGAACCAATCTAAGAACTGGTGATTATCAGGTATCTGGAATTATGCCCATCATCTTCCATATGCTGTTTTTCAATTATGTCAAAAAAGTAATTATCACAGTAAAATGAGACAATATTCCCAAAAGGATAAAAAAAAAAAAAGTAAAAAAGAGTGTGGCATTTCTGGGTGTTAAGTAGATTTGAGAAATAATCTGAGCACATCCTGCCTCAGACAAAGTAGCTTGGGACAAGAAGCTGTTCTTTGTTTCAGTTGTGACTACAAAGCCCTCGTGCTGCAGCCTGGCCCCGGGATTTCAGTCTCCATATGTAAGTGATCAACACTGAAGATGACAACCAACAGTCCAAAGGATGCAACACTTACATTCTTGTGATCAATGGATTCTGCAGCCTTCGTTATTTCATCCAGACACTTCCCAATGATGGGGATCACTTGGCGGTCAACCTCTGCGAAGGTTTTCATGGATTCACCTATCCTCACGATTCTCCTCTCCTCCATCTCTTGTATTTTCTAAAACATTACATTACATTTCATTCAGACCAAACACGAAGATTAACTTCATAGTTTCAACCACTTTTTTCTCCCCAACATACATGAGCTGCTTTAAGATTTCTGGTTTAAATATATTTTTAAGCAGAAACTAGGACAGCTGTCCTCATCAAGGCACCAAGTGATATTGTTCCCTCAAACATCAAAATGTCATTCTGGAAGTAATCTCTGTTACTATTACTGGGATTTATTCAATTAACTTTTGATGTTGAAAAGTGCTGATTTGTCAAACCCCAGCTTTAGACTTTCTAAGGATGGCTCCTAAGGCTTTTAAGAGAATTTCTGTAACAACAAAAGCTTTGATTTTCTGCACATGTTCTTTCAGAACTTATTTTCATTCCACTGCAGAATCCAAGCAAACAAAAATCTTGATCTCTCCCCTCTCCCTTTGCCCTAGAAGGTAATTTTTGGGTTCCACACAGTCCTGTACATCATGTGTTGTTCACACCAGGACGTCTCAACATATACTCCTTGTTGCTCAATGAATTCAGTGCCATTATCTCCAGCATCTATTCCATAGCTCCCTTGTTTACAACAGAGGCAAACTGGACATGGCATAACACTATTATGACAGATTATAACAGGATACAGAAGGGCACAAACAGGAACAGCCTGTTCCACATTAGACTGCAGGAGTCTTCTGAAGCACTGTCAACTTAAAAACCCCCACTGCCTTGACTGATCCACAAGCAATGCAAATTCTTTATAAAACAACTTATTTCAACGTCAAAACCAAAGCACTCAAGCTTCCTGGTGCACTGGTAGTGAAAAGGACATATCTACAGTACTTTGAGTATGTTCACCTACAAATCAGAGCACTTCCCAGATCTAGTCTTAAACGTAAATATATTACAAAAAATGTCTATCTCATGCCAGGGATAATTTATCTCATACATTGGTTTGAAATGCCATGAAGGAAAAGAGGAGGTGTCCACTTTGCTAAGAAGTTCCAGCTACGGATAAGGAAATATCTATTTCCTATGCAGCAAATACCAGTTATTTCTCATCAGATGAGAAGCATGTGACATTATCTCCCTTCAAGAGGTTGTATTTTCCACTTTTGATGCTTATGACCCATTACAATGGAACAGTCATTTAGAACTTCTGTTCTACTACATTAATCTCTCTGTTCAGTCAAGCACAAACCCAGCTCTTCAGTCAGAACAAGCCTGATGGATTTTTTTTCTCTCTCTCCAGTCTTTCTTTAGGCACCCTAAGCAATAATCAGCAAGCTTGCTTAAACCCTCTGACATTCACTACTGCTGAATTATTGTGGGTTAAATTTAAACGTCTGTGGAGTCCAGTTTGAAGGCAGGTTATAAAGGGCTGTGAGGATTTACAGATGTAATAATGATGCCCAGCTGACTCCTGCCCCAACAATGCAAATAATGCTCTCATTGCCCAGCTGCACGGACACAAGAGTTGAACAGAGCAAGATTGTGAAGATTCCACAGACTATCGTAATCCGTCGTGACAATTCAATGTCACCTTCCTTATTTATTATTGATCACTTGCTATCTAGTCTAAGAGAAAGAGACAATTTATCCCACCAAGCTCTCCACCTCTTGGGTTGGCAGACTGCAGACAAAATCTTCTAACAGTGACAAAAATCTCCAAAAGGTAAAAGACAGGGTCTAAGAATGGAGGTGATGTGCAATATCCCCCCTGCTGCTCTTATCACAGGATTAGGAGCTACTCTAGGTTTGTGACAATGACCTTACCTGGAAGATGGTTGGTATGTGTGTGTAGTAATGATCATGCTGCTCACTGTTGAATTTCTGTAGAGTGGAACAATATTCTGCTTTGCTGTCTTCTGCCATTTGATGTCGCAGCTGGGCTTGCTGTCTTGCCTAAAGAAACATCAAAGAAATGTTTAATTTATACTACATGGAAATAAATTGTGTTGTGTTACTCCTTATCTCACTACTCTTACCAGAAGGCAGCACAGGAACATTAGTGTACGAGCCTCCCAACACTTCAGCTTTTGCTTTACTGCTATTTTTGGAGCAGTTCATCTGCATCAAGCATAAGCCTGCAGCACGTACACTGCTGCTGTTCCTGAGTTACAACGTGCTACTGCCATGAACCATTTTGCTTTCCATGAACAACCTCTGTTCATGCTGCACATAAAACACCCAAACACGTTTGCCCCTCTCCTCACACACATTTTCTGTATGCTTGGGGACACTCTTCTTGCTCCACTGTCTGCACCTGCTCTTCTCTGATGAGCTACTGACCAGTATTTTGGGGAAAATGGAAGTGACAAAAAAATCCCAACATGTTAACTCGTGCTCCCTGCAAAGTCCTTTATCCACACCTCCTTGAACAGCTCTGGCATGGAGTGCACAAGGAAAGGGGAGCTTGAGCAGCAGCTGAGACACAACTCCCTTCCTATTTTTACCCACAGAGATGATTTGCTTTGCCACCCAGCATAGCAGAGCACGGGGCAATTAACCTCACTCCTTTCCCTAGAACAATCTGTCCCTGAGTGACCCTTTATATTTCCCAATTCCTCCCCTTCCAATTCTGCTTCCCAAGCCCTTCTGTTGTCTGTTTTGCTGCCCAATATTACTCCCTTACTGTCACTCCCATCTGTTTATTTTCATTGCCTTTTCCTTCCTTGCTGGTGGCCTTCACATAGCAGCATTTGCTCCCCTTCCCTTCCTACCCAGCTCCCTACATACACATGCCTTTGCCCCCAGTCCTGCACCCACTTGTTGAAGCTCCCCTCTCTCCTACTTGGCATTCACCCTGCTCCCACATAGCCCCTCTCCACCCTGTCCACTCCCACCAGCCCCAAGAGGACCAAATCCTTGCTCTGGTGAGAGCTGTGCCATTGATCAGAGCTGGCCCAGGCTTTGTAAATTCAAGTTAACCTGAGTTTGGACTCATTTTTCAGGCACTCATGGAGCTTCCTCACTCTCCACTGCCTACCCAGCCCTGGAACAGTGTCGCCAGTGTCCAGAAAGTATTATGTTCCAATCACCCCCTCAATTTCAGAATAATCCCTTCAGGAAAGGAGGAAGACAGACAGCTTTAAAAATTTTAAGTATTTTTGAGGTGTTTTAGGGAAAATAGCACAATTAATTTTAGCATATTCCAAGTTGAGCTCCCATTAGCAGCAGTTCAGAATGGGGTGATACTTTGAACTGTTCCAAGCAGACAATAGTTTCCCGACAATAAATCCATGAAATACCAAATCATGGAACATTTTAGTAATCATAACTGGAAGGTAACAAGTTCTGCCAGAAGGTTTCAAATCTCAATTTGCAAAGAAATAGGCTTCCCTCCCACGTGTCCAGCTCGCACATCTCACCTAATAATTTATTTCACCTCAACCCAGCTATTTCTTTTGCAAGCTCAATTGTAGGAATTTCCTAGATCCCCTTCACATTCTTTCTACAAAAATAACTCAAGCACAAGGAGCAAACGCTGGGCACTGAGTGCATAATAGGAGATGAAACAGGAGCATCAAATGGAAACACTGCAACTATAACCAAATAAATAAATGCAATAAAAGACTTGCAACTCTGCTTGTTCCCCAGGAGTTTTAACCATCCACTAACTCTGTAAAGGCTGCACATAAACTGCAGAAAAATTTACCTGCTGCAGTGAAATTCCAAGAAACCATCTCAATTTTTCTGCCCAAGTGCTTATATAGCTTATTAATAATGTCATCCACACACTCATACACAGCTACATTAAATATGAGTGGAACACAACACAGCCTTGTACTACAAACACAAATTTACTAGCAAAACAAAGTTGGCCACAGGAAGGCGACAGCTGGAAGAGGAGCACAAGCTGGTCTCCCAACCTCTTCCTCAAGGGCCAGCTGCTGCAGATCAATATCCATTTGTGAGACCCACTCTCCTCATCTACCTAAGAACAACCCATTGTTTGAGCTGGTGTCTACAGCAGCCCCAGTCCCACTCATACAGCTGTCTGTTTTTTATTTTTAAGGAATACAACTCAGGAATTTGTCCCCTGACTCTATTGTTGAGGCAGAAAAACAAGAGATGCATTATTACACATTTCCAGGCAGATCTGGCATCCATGAAGCCACCAGAGTTCATCCTCATGAGCAAGCTCATTGGCTGGGTATGAGCAAAGTTACTCTGAGCTAAACGTATACAGGAGTAAATGCTCCGTTTCCAAAATAATCTTAACTGGCCCCAAATAAGAAGAGGCAGTAGATGAGTAAGATTGGGTAAATTCCAAACCCAAGGATTTTTGTATGAGAACCCCTGTGATGTTTTGTTTCTCCTGGCCATTTAATGCCTTTGGCAAGCTTCAAACAATTTAAATATTTTTCCAATGAGGTATTTGGATCTTAAAATAAAAATATATTAAAAAAAGTCTAGAAGTTTATGACTTCATTTGAGTATGTCACTTACTCGAACACCATCACTTCTAGTATTAACAGAATTATATTTTATAGCCAGCACTCTGCTGAAGCACAGAATGACAAAAATGAGTTGATGACACGAAGTTTCACATCCAGAGGAATGGATTCAGTGGCCTGGAGCTGCACAGCCACAGGAGCTATTTCAGGAGTAATTTATAGTTGAATTTCACAGCATTTTTTTTTCTCCTTTTTTACTGCTCTCACTTGTACATGTGAACAGCTTCAGAGGAGGGTTTGTTTTCAGATTCTTAAAGTATTTGCTCTCATCAGTAGTTTCAGGAGGAACAGCTTTGGAATAATAGTTCTCTGGAAAACCAGACCATGACTTCAGACATGAGAGGATGACTCTGCGATGCAGCTTTCAGCCAACCTACTCTCCCCTTTCACTGGGCAGGGATGGCTGAGCAAGAGCTCACACTCCCAGCACCACATGTGAAACCACAATCCAGATCTCCTACAGACCACTGGATTACTCAATGGTAAGTGATGCAAGGGTAGGGACTCGTAATGCAACAAAAACCTCCCTCCCCTCTTCAAAGGGAGAAAGAACGAGATTGCCTTTCAGCACCAGGAAAAACCAGAAAAGGGCAAATACATTTGAGGTGTTTGTGGGGAGAAGAAGAAAAGCAGTTCACTTTCAAAGGCCTGCTTCTGGACACGTTTGCAAAAGGCACACACATTTTGTACACTCCCTCTGCCCCAGAACACACCTTTATAACATCTTTTTGTCCCCAGATAAGCATGCTCAGCTCAGTGTATATACACACTGTCTCCTCTCTGGGGTCTGGCTTTGTTGAGGCAGCTCTTCTCTGAACTCACAAGGCAGCAAATCCAAAAGGTCACCCGTGCCAATGCACATCTCATCATGAAATGCACTCCCCAGAATGAATGACAACCCCACTATCACCATTACCCATATGCTGGTTGCAAGGTTAATTTCAGCTTTCCACTGCCAGGGCAATCAGGTTTCAACACAATCACACCAGGGGTGTTTTCTGCAACTACCTCTGAAAGAAAGCTCTATGTAAAGGAAGGGCAGCTCTGATTTACTGAGCTAGTTAAAAGCACACCAGCAGCAGGTATGGCTTGTTATGTCTGACCTCTTCTCTCACCTAATCTACACAGAATTGCCATCAAACATAATAAAACCCAATTTTTCCTTCATTTAGACAGGGCAGAACACAGGGCAGAAGCTAACTGTGGGGTAGTAACGACTTTCAAAGTGGTGATTTTCAAAAAATCAGTAGAACTGTGTCTGTCTTCAGCACTTTTAAGGAAAATTAATTAAAAGAAAAGAAGTATCAGGCCTCAACAGCACTTGTCTCATGCAACAAAACACCACTAAACTCAACAGCCACATGAATTGGAAATACACACTATGGCTTCTATCTCTTCTACAAGGTAGAAGGAAAAAGCCAAACACTATTCTCTCAAGATTTTCACCACATTTCCTGCAGATTTTCTACCTACCCATTAAGTTGAAAAAAAAGACATTAAAAGTGAGTTGCAGATGTTTAAATGACTCCACCAGGAGTGCAGAGATGCCAGGTTCGACCTAAGTGACAGATGCCAGGGTGGGACATTGATGCTTTAAAATCTTTCATGAGTGAAGTACTTACAGAAGTATTTTTTTCCCTTTAAAATAAGACATTAGAAGAAAGTTACCCTGCAGCCCTGTTACTCTGAAGTAACCTGTGTTAGGTTAGTCTGAACCCACTCATCAGCTCCCTGAAAAATCCTGCAGTTCAGCAACATGATGCAACTTAAGTAATCTCTGCAAATCAGATGAAGATAAAAGAATTAGACAAGGCAAGTTTTCCACAGTCCTTGCAAACATCCACTACCAATAAAGCTTAATATACTGATCAGAAATCAATCCTAGTATTGTACAACTTTGACCAGCAGTCAGAGAAGGAAAATTTAACAGAGAAAGGGGATATGGGCATCTTTATGGGCACCGTAAAGGTGTGAGAAAATGTTAGCAAAGTGCTATGGATTACACGCTCCTGTTGGAGAATTCAAGAAGAGAAATCCTTGTAGAATTGCATACACCTTCCTCCCTCAAAATATAAGTTGATATGAAAGGCTACTGGTCATATAATGTAGGAGAAATATTAAAAAACAAGTACACTTTCTGCCATTTCGGTCTCCAATGCAGAAAAGAATGAAGGATATTTTGCTGAGAACAATTTTCTAAGACACATTCCAGAAACAGCAAGAGGGTCAATAGACACACTGTCTTCTGGGTTTACACAGACAAAAAAATGCAGCTCCTCGAGGCTGTTATGGTGGGAGTGATATGAATAACTGAAAAGGGCAGAAAAAAGCTTTGGCTGCCATTCAGCTGATCCACACTAAGTGGAACAGTTGAACTCCTCAGCAGTCGCTCTTGTCCAGAATGGCAGAGTTTCCAGTCAAAACTTTGGTGTAGTTTTCTTTCTTCTTTCTCTTCTCCCATTCCCCCCCTCTTTTTTTTTTGTTAAACCCAGACAGCATGTGAGATGCATCACTGCCAGGCTGCTGCCTGCCAAAATAGACCCGTCTTTGGTAAATCCAACATCAGACTAAAATGCAAACACACACCAGAAAAAGAAAAAAATTAAATCACGCCTGCCCCCCCTCAACCACCCAATCCCTTCAAAATAACTTAATGATAAAGGCAGACTCAGAAGCACTTCACCAATTTCAGGAATGCTTTCAATTGCTCACAGATTTTTCAGCTGCAGGCTCTGGTCCTGCCTGCACAGCCAAGCTCACAGAGCTGCTCTGTGTTCCCAGGGCACCACCACCACCACCAGCAGGACGCCTCTTGGTAGCAGCAACACTGGCAGCGTTTGCAGAATCATTAATAACAGTGGGAATTCTGCCACGGACTTCCAAACAGGGCCAGGATTTCAGGCTTTGATTTACACAGCCTCCAAATCAAGCTCCATTGTTTACTATTCTACAATAACCAGTTTGGTCTCTCTCTGAACTGGCAAGCAGAAAAAAGGGTTTGAAATCTGCTTTTCCTGAAAGCAGGAAAGAAGAATGGGGAGTGCAAAATAACAAACAGGAAGGAAAAAATCCTTATTTTTAACATAAGAAGAGGTGGGGAAAGAAATCTGAGAATCTTGAGAATCCTTGAAATCCTTTGGCTGAATATAATACACAAATGAGCAAACCACTGACAGGGGATGGAAAGATTTTCATCACCAGATCACAGGAACTGTTATCTGGCACAGTCACGTTGCATTTACTTCTGCCAGACTATAGCAGTGCTCACTAACAAGAGATATACTCTAGCAACACAACACCACTGAGGGTCTAATGAGAAAGATGCACCAAATTCATGGAGCTGGGAGGGTACCACAGCAAGCACATGGCTCAAGGCTCTTGAATTGCTCTGGTCACATCTGCACTACTAAAAAAACCCATAATAAAGAGTATCATATTGCAAGGACTCCTCACTGACCTGTGTCAGTCCTATATTCCTATAACCAGTCCTGCAGGAGGACCAAGGCTGCCTCCTGAGCCTGACAACAGAGGTTACTTAAAATTTTACTTAAGTGAACAAGTCCAAGACTTTGGTTGCCTGGCTTTAGACATCAGTTCTGCCCTTCCAAATCTGAGTGCTACACTTTCCAGTTATAAACCAAGCATATCACCTTTTATCTTCTATTGCACCCAATCAATCACCTCAATTTGGTCTGTAAAGTGTCCAGAGCAGTCTAAATGCTGTGCAAGAGAGGGACTGTTACATAAGCATTAGGAACAGCAGCACATGCCAGAGAAGCTCCTCTCAGCAGGCTGCTGAAGGCCCCACTGAAATAACTGTGCCCTGAATCCCAAAGTCTGTCTCCTTGCACTGCCATTCTCACATTGAGAATACTAAACAGCCAAACTCTCTGAGTCAAACTGTAAATCCTGTAGCTTCTCACACAGCTTGGAAAAAATGCAGTTCCCTGAGGAGACCTGTGAAGGTTGGAAGGAGCTGGTCACAGCAGGTCAAAGACTATGTGGTCTTGAGGGAGAAGGTAACAAGAAATGATGTATTTGGAGCAGTGGCCAACAATGTTTAAATACTTTCTGGAGATTTGTTTAGTTGTACTAACATAAGCAGTTAACTTCTGCAGTGTATAAATCTAAGTATTGAATAAATAATGGAAATTATTCCAGGACTGTATAATAGATTGTTTAGCTCATACTTTGAATACTGAGCATGGTTCAAGTGATCTCTCTCCAAGAAAGAATTTACAAACACAGCCAATGCAGAATGGATAGTCAGGGCTGGAGAAAGTTACCAGGATGAATTCACCAGCCTCAGACACAGCTTTGGGTACAATACATTCAATTAAGGTGAACAACTTACAAACAACAAGCTACGTTCTGAGGTTTCTGCTTTGTTCTCATTTAATTCTTAAACTGCTAAAGATATTTATTCTAATGTTTTTGAAAAATGACTATAAACAAGCTTTCCAACTGTACAGCATAAACTAATTGCTTTGCATTAGCTAAGAACACTGCTACATTACACCCCTGACTCAAACTGCAGTTGGTCCTTATTTCAGAAGCCTCCCTGTCACACCCTCCTCTCCCTCCCTAATTTGCTTGTTCCTTTAGCAATCTGCTCCCAACAGAGCTGGATTGTTATGAAACTCAGACAGATTGCTCTGCAGAGCATTACTGCAGAAGAGTTCTGCTAAGAGGAAATGTAAGTTCAGATGGATTTCCTTCTCTTGCACTAAAACTGACTGGTGCTTCTGTTCATTGAGCTCTTCACACCTCACATGGATATTTATGGTTTCCCAGGCACTCCTGCAGCAGTCATTAACGCTTTATTGACTAGAAATCAAAACTCCTACATTAGTCATGATTCCAAAAGGGAAACAGCTGCCCTACAGAGTGTCACAGACAGCAGGCTGTAAAGGAGGCTTTCCCTTCCAGAAATGCAAAGGCCTGTCCTGAGGGACTCCCTGTGCTCACACACTACATCACCCACTAGGAAGGAAGCAGTTCAGGAAGGAGATTGGGCTCTGCATAACACAGAGAAAGGATGTTAGTGTGAATCTAGTGGCCTTAAATCATGTCACCAAGAAAACACTGCACTTGAATTGATGGGAAATTTGACCCACGTCACAAGCAAAAGCACAGAAGAGTTTAACCAGCTCTGTACGTGAGGCAAAAGAAAAGCAGCTGCCTAATGGCACTCTTAAAAATCACCAACAATCAGAGGACATGGGAAGATCTTATACAATATCTAACTCTCAAATAAGAAACATGCAGGCCAGGCCCTCTTGCACTATATTTAGGGCTGAGCCTTACACATCTCACCTGCATATTTCAGTGAGACTCTGCTGCTGCAGAGCAAAGCCTCTGGAATATTTACTGTGGTAAATACACATGATATTAATGACACAAACACTGTGGAGCTCCTCCTCCTAATACTCCCTTTGCATGGCACTATGTTTGGCCAAATGCTGAGCAGTTCCCTGTGCCAGCAGGTGCTGCCAGGTGGGCAGGAGAAGGACGGGATACAACAAGCCCAGCTGCCACAGGGCAGGTGACTCAGCATCTCCTGGGAAGTTAGAGCCACTAGGTAGCTCTGGTCTGCAGAAGACAGGCACCCACAATCTGGGGTTCTGCTGCAGAGTTCACTGCTGACAGTCTTAATTGATTAAAGCCTCGGTGACGCACGATGCAACACCGGAGCTGAGCTGGAGATGTTCCTCTCTGCTTTACCCGTGGGGGTTCAGCGATGCACGTTGCATCCAGCTCCAGTGTGACTTGGCTGCTGTTCCCACAAAGCATGCTCTGAATGGTGAAACACAGATCAGATACTTCCCCAGAGCCTAAGTGAAACCAGCTTAGTGCACCCTGCATTGCAAGGGTGTGTAAATTCTTAACGATGAGACTCGTGTCCCATGGGGCAGCAGCCTGCAGGCTGGAAAAGCAGTTTACAATGGGCAGGAAGATCAGGTTATTCCAGGAATCTAAGTAGTAGTATTTCCACATCTGTGTTCAGCAAGACATTGCCAGTAATTGAGCTCATGACTTCCCAAAGCAATGTGGACTTGTCTTCCATGGGTAAGGAGGGAGATACAGACTCTTTACCTTGCACTGAAGTGGATGGTGAGCACCCAGAGAACATGGTGTGAGAAAATGAAACCTCAAGCATGAAACATCAGTATCTGTCTGTAACTATATTTACAGACTAGAAAATTAATGTCATGGTAATGATGTATTATGAGATTTTATGCTTTTATGCAAATCCTAAGCTATTCTGGGCTCCAAAAATTCTTGGATACAGCAGACAACCTGATCTCAAAGTCACCGAGCACTGGGGAAAGCTCCTGGAAATTTCAGTAAACTTGAGATTACTTCTATTTCCTTCAGTTTCTCCGCTTCAAAAACCAAACCAACCAATCAAAAAAAGGCCAGTACATCGAAAAATCCCAGGTATCTCAGAGTCAGCACAGAAATAGAACCATCAACATTTTAATTTCTTTTTAGATATGACCTAAAATTGGGCAGAAAAGAAAGAAAGGAATAGAATGACAATTCTGTAATAATAATTTTGGATATAAGTTTGGATAATTTGGGAGTAATTTTGATTTCAAACCAACAGCTGACTTGCAACACACTCAAGGAGCTGTAAGCACATAAGGAAGCAAACTCAGTAAGAAAACCCCACTGCTCCAGAAAAGATGTCTGAATGCCATAGGATACAAATAATTCTTAAGAAAAGTTTGTCCTTTCTGGGTGTGGGTTGAAGACTTACTAAAGATGAGTCAGTCAAAAACCCACAGTAAAACAAAATACACACCCCATGTTTTAGCAGTGTCAGAAGCTTCTTGACTTATGAGAGTTAGGGTCAAATTTGCACTTTTTGTCTTCCTCAATCTACCACTACTGAACTACTTTCTAAATCCAGAACACATTTACATTAATCTCAAAACCATTCAAAGTGGAACCCTCCTAACAAAACAGGAACAAAAATCAGCACAATGAGAGGAGCCCCAACTTCAGGGTTCTGGGAACTCACACACAGCTCATTTTTGACTGCTCAAAACTGAAGAGAAGTTTTCTGGCAACATCATTACCTAGGACACCAATATATGACTGTGCCACTCTTCAGCAGAGGGACAGATCCTGTTTGACACCAAGGACCTCAAACCACTGTCCTTCCCCTCAAATGCTGTGCAAATGAGGAGGCAAAGCATTCACCCCTTCCCACGGCTGGCCTCAGCCACTTCCTCTTTAAAAAGAGATTCTGAAAAGTCTCAAAAATAAACCTCTAAAAAAGCCAGCTGATTTTTTCTTTTTATTATTGCAAGAAGTCTGCAAAGACACCACTGGGTACCACATTATCCCATAAAGATGTCAGCTTTTTAGTGATTGCAGCTCTAAGGAGAAGGAACAAACAATAGAGCACTTCCTTATATGTCCACCAGCTCTGCCCTGGTGACAGAGACCCATTTCCCCAAATGGTCAAAAAACTGAAGCAGCTCCACTGTGGTTTTAGAAGGAGAACTGCTTTAAAGGACGCATCCCACTGAGATCCAAATGAAGTGAAAGCTTCAGCAATACCTACACTGCTTCCTGGTATTGGCATCAGCCTCTTGTGCCATTTACTCCGTTTATACGGATATTTTCACAGCACACTCAGCTTCTGACTCTGCCTTTGCTAAAGTGAACTGACAAAACCCTTGTGCCAAACTGCACTGTGTTGACACTTGAACATCTTCCTGCAAATGTTGGCTGCTGGTAATTTAGTGGCTCAGTGCAAATGCAGGGAGGGAGCTCGGGGGCCCTGGTCCACTCTCCTTTGATTCCTGTGGAAAGACCGTGACCACTGCCGAGCCTGAACAGCCTTTTGCTCCATGTTCCTATAACCAAAAAAGGAGACAGGAGGAAACAAAGCTAAACACCCTGCTCCCTCCAAGGTCAACTGCCAGACCGGCTGGCTGCAAGGATCATCAAGCCCACACTGGCCATAGAAGTGGCACAGAAGGCACATGTCCTCTGCATATCAAACCTGAGGTGCAAGAAACCCACACTCCACATCCAGCCCTGCCTCTAAGGACACACCTGAGGCTCTTCACAGAACAGTCCTCAAGAAATACAGAGGAAAGTAGGTTTTAATTTGCTGCTCTGCCACTATTCTGGTTACCTAATCCTAGCAAACTCTAATACCAAGAGTTATTCTTCAGGCAGGGCCATGTTAAGTGGTTGTAGCTGGCAGCTCTGTCACAGAATTCCCTGCTGCAGTTGTCAAAAGCTACAAGGACTGGAAGATTGAGAGATGGGAGCATTTCAGAGCCTCATACAGCTGAGCATTAGGTGCATTTGGGAATTGCAGCTCCATGTCCTTTAGACTGTACGTGTCATTGTGATCACTGCAGAATTTTAATTCCATTACTCTATAATGTATGATGCAAAAAATAGCTCTAGTGCCTGCTCCTATCTGCAGGTACAAGCGAAAGTGGCCAAGGTGTCAATCTGAAGCTGAAGAAATGAGGGCAACCAATCTCCCTGCTTGAGGAGCACCTTGTTCTGCCAAAGAGAAGAGCACTGGCTCTGGATGGAGCCAAACTGTCTGCTTCCCTGGCCAGATAGAGTTCTGGCAGCAGGAGTGCAGCAGCCAAGCCGTAAGAGGCAAGAGAAATCAGATTCACTGCACTAGGAGGAGGAGGAGGCAGAAGTCATGATGTTGCTCCATTTGAAGCTGAGCAGTTTCTGCATCCCCCTGGAGCTGGCCAGAGCTGCCCCAGCAGTGCCTGGTTAAACAATATCCTATTCTGCCCTGGGGAGTTATGTAAGAACAGTCCCAGTCACACGGGCAGAGGAAGCAAAGAAAGGGCATTATTCACAGCCTGACATGGATGAACCCGCTTTAACACATGCACTTGGAAAACACTGTTCTCTCTGTTCAGTAATATTATTTCACATTCCACTCATTTTGATAACCTTTTCCTTCTCCATCTACCCCACTGACTGACTGCAAAGTCAGCTACTGCCTTCTCCTGAGATTAGCCAACACATCTTAACTGCAACAGACTTTTTTTCTTTCCTTTGAAGATACCACGGAGCCTCATTTTGCAATAAATAATTTACAAATACATACAATAAGAAGCTAGAGAAATTTAGAAGGGAAGTCCCTCCGCTTCACTTTAAAGGGAAGGGGCACCAGAGTAGGGATTGCTTCCCAGAATTTAACTAATGCTGTCGGATTGATACAGCA
The DNA here is from genome assembly GCA_013401335.1 of Brachypteracias leptosomus. Taxonomy (NCBI): domain Eukaryota; kingdom Metazoa; phylum Chordata; class Aves; order Coraciiformes; family Brachypteraciidae; genus Brachypteracias; species Brachypteracias leptosomus. Next base: position 280,624 of record VYZX01007317.1, on the reverse strand, counting down.
CCAATCCACTGCCTTTCACTCTGACCAGAAAAAACCAGCCTTGGAAAGGGGTGAAGAAATAAGGACTTCCAGCCCTTTATTTCAGATGGAAGTCGTGTCTCTCCATCCCTTTGACATGGCCTCAGCTTTAAAAAAAAATAAAAAAAATATGTAGGGCAAGTCCTAATTTTATCTTTGAAAAAACCCCACATTCTAAAATCACTTTATAGAGATAAAGCAGAGATGATCCTCCTCTGTCAAAAACCCACATGTGGTGTTACATCTAACAATCCTGTACACCATTCATCTGCAAAGGGCCCTGGCAAAGCCAGAAGGGACAAAGGATCAAATCTGCATGGTGAATTTGCAACTAATAGCCAAGCAAATTACAAGAGCACAGAGGTATTTTTTCCTTTGATATGAAATAGCACTTGGGGGAAATTTTCTGAGCTTCTTTTTCATTTGCTGTCCTCATTTCCAACAGCATCCTTGATGCTATCTGCTACACAACCTCCATGATGCTCAGTGTACTAGGAACATATTAAGATCCCACAGGTGTAAGAAAAATTTGTATTTGACAGCTTCTCAGGATGGAGTTAACTGAGAATAGAATGAAGCAAACTTCTCAAGGAGCAAAAGCTACATTTTGCAAGGGCTATCTTGGACTAGAAAAGATTCTGTACCTATAATTCAGTTTCCTTTCCTGTTCCTGCAATAAGATGTTTGGTATATTTTAAGTTTCAGGGTTTTTTTTTTTAACCCTTGCCCCTTTTTTTTTTTTAAAGAAACAAACCTTTTCAAATGTTCTGGCTATTTTCTACCTACATGAATCAAACTCAGGGAAGATTAAACTGCCCTGACACGTTGTAACATGGTGTTTCTGACCTACATTACTGCATCTCCTGAGCAGATGTAATACCAAAAAGAGATGCAATTTAAACACACTTTCTCCCTCTTCATTGCTTAAGTTCCAAGTACAGCACTGGACTTGGATATTTAAATTTTACACATCCTTCTGCACATTCAATTTTGAATCAAAGTAAAGAGAAAAAATTTCAAGATGGATATGAAACAGAAATGTGTGTTCAAAAGCATCAGGCTCCATTGAATGGGGATCAATGTATACAGGCCACAAATGAGACAGCAACCAGAGAACAACTAAGAAATAAAAATAAAAGCTAAATGCCATCTGTGACAAGCACAGGTTCCAAGATTCTGCAGAACATGAAAAGTTGACTCCTGGTAAATCTAGGACCAACAACAATCCTGGTTCCAATGACATTGGGACATCTTCAAAGTCTTACTCAAAAGGCAGGAAGTTTAGTTCTACCTGGATCACACATCAGCCAACAACATGTGGTATCTGCAGGCACCCCTCAGGGAGCCCTCACAAGGCTTGACAGGGTGTTAGTTAAAACTGATTTTGCACAAGCTTGTTCAGAGCCATGTCAGCTACCTTCACCTCAGATAGCACCTTACTGAAGAAGACTGACTGTATCTGCTTCGAATTTTTATATAGGTGTCTGCAGAGATCTCCCTAATTTTAATTAACCTGTGGACTAACTTAGGTGAGGCAATAAGTCTCAGAGGGTTTATCCTGCATTGAGGAACTAAACCTCTCACATCCGTGTTTACACACGGCCTCTCCACCCTCTCACCTTCTCAACATCTGCTTTTGTGACGTTGATGTCAGCATCCATCTTCTCAAAGTACTGCTGGGCTCGGTCGGCTTCTTTGCAATCACGTTCAAACCGCCTCTTACTCTGGAAAAGAAAACCAGGAACCTTCATTCTGGGAAAGAAACATGATACCAAAAGCTACCTGAAATCAACACCTGCCTGTGAACTCATCTACTGTAACAACCTCAGATTTTAGGACTCTTGTTCACACTGGAGTACATTTCCATATCAAAGAACTTCAAACAACACAGTTACCAGAAACATTTTTTTGTTCTATTCTTCAGGCTGCTTAATTCTACCAACATCACTAGTATGTCAGTATTTTTCCCTGTTAGCAGCTCTTCTAAACCAAATCACTCCCTCCCTACACTTGAGTCACACATTTTTATAATGCACAACAAAGGAGTCACTACAATTCATACATTTGCAAATAGACTTTTGATTACTGATGCCCCCCTTTCCCTCTAGTTACAGTCTTGCTTTTCATCCCATGACTGACAGCTCCACTGTATTTACTTTTGAGAAGCAGCACCTTCCTCAAGAGATGGTCCCCTCCAATTTATTCACACAGTGGGAAGCTATTCAGCTTACAGTGGAATATCTGAACAGGACCCTCAGGGACTCTGCATTTCCAGTTGCTTAACACACTTTTCAAGTCATAATAAATGAAATGCTACTCCTGATAGACAGAGATGCCACAGAAAGCCTAGTGTACTATTAAACCTGACTTTTTTGTGTCTAACAGCGTATTTAAGACAATGGAGTTTTTAAAATACGGCTTTTATCTCTACACCCTTTTTCTAAATATAATGTTTGGAACCACCTCTATGAAAACAGTGTAAAAATGACTTAAATATCACATCTGAGGAAGCTTCCACTTACTGCTTCAAGTTGTTTCCAGCAAGTTTCAATATGTTGTTGTGCCTTTCTGCCATCGTGGAAGTGCTGTTTAGAAAAAGAAAAGAGAAAAATAAAACATTTTGAACAACAAGAGAACAAACAGTCAAACAGCTCAAGGAGTTCCTGAAAAAAAACCCAGAAATTATTCTGACATCTGTGTCCTGCAACACTGCTAAATTAGGCAGGTGGGTGATGACTGTCTAATGTCTCAGCAGGCTGCAGATGTATATTTGCATCAATTATAGTGGTTAGTTAGACTAAGGCTAATTAATCCCTTTAGCAATTCTACCTTGTATTGTTCACAGTATCTCATAATTATTGGTTTCCTATACCACAAAATCTGAAGCACTTTTCTCTGAAGAGGATTTCTTTGGTTACTGACTGAACACTAGCTCTAAATTAGAATTTCTCTCTACACAGAATTTACCAAGATGCCTTTGATTGGCACATTCTGACAACTGATGTTTGTGCTGATTTTCATTCAGACTCACCAAAAACCCTCTTATTCCTAGTTCCTGGCTGCGTGTGGGAGGCCAGCTGTTCATTTCTCTGGAGAGCTATTCAAGCCTTTGGGTCCCTCCAGGAACCCTCCTCTCCCGCACTCTGAGGGTGTGTGTGTGCACACTAAGGTAGTACAGAAATGTTAAATGTGAGATGAGAGTTACATACTAAATGACAAGGAACATCTCCTGAGATGCCATTTAGAGCAAGACTCCTAATTGTAGGTGGTTTAAATAACCATTCTTTGTCCTTACACAATGCTCTTCATCAGAGAATCCAATATGTATTTGATATTGCCCCCTCTATCTCACATAAGCTCCACTTTTGCTCAAGATAAGCAATTTGCTCAAGATGAATGACTCAGCCCTAAATAGGAATATTAACACAGCCCTTACTGACCTCTACAACATGTTACTCCCCTTACAAACCACCTTGCAAAATAAATCCAGCAAACCACAAGTAGGATGAGATGTGCCTTTCTGCTGTGTTATTTACTGGCACTCAGGATGTTTGACTCAAATACAGGACTGGTTTCAAACAGTAAACTTGAAAAATAAAGGTCTGATATTGCCAGATAATCCCACTGCAGCTCCAAGGACTCAGGCAGTCCCAGATCTGTGCACAACCAGACATTAGATACGTCTTAAGCAATATGATATCAAGAGTCTGTTAGGAGAGAAAAGCTCCAGTTCAAAAGTAGTGGGCACAAGTGGCTACAGTCAGAAAAACCTGCCTGCAAGTACTTTGTAATTTGCAGCTTCTTGGTTTCCTGCATCTTCTACTAAAGCAATGGGTATTTCCCTTGCCCCTAAGCAGATTTCTAGAGCAAATGTGCTGGAGATATTTCTTAGCTGTCTTTCTGGCTCCACCACACATCCTTATTATGAGAGATAAAGCTACGTGTGATAACAGCTGTAGTATGTATGGAGAGCATTTCTGCATTTGCAAATCTCCTGCCCTCAAGGATGATTTTTGCAAATCTCCTGCCCTCAAAGGATGATTTCTGCCTTCCAAAAATTCATTTTTTATACAAAGCAACTAAGTGAGACCTTTCAACTCTATTTTTTCACTGCCCCCATTTTATGGGTAAGAATCAAGAACAGTAGGGTGAAGTGATCTGCCCAAAGTCATACAGGAAGCCTCCAGTTTCCTCAAACCCTGCACTATCTTCAACTTCTGCAAACTCATTTCCTTTACCATCTTCTTAAACAGCAAATGCTTTTCAGCCTTTTTCTGTGGAGAACAAAAAAAAAAAAAAAAGGCAACTTGAAGATCAACTCTTCCTTGATAAGGTTTCAAGGTACAGTTCTAATTTAAAGAATCTGTGGTCTATGTTTTGGGGTTTTTTTTAAATCAAATTATTCTACACCTGATGATTCAGCAAATGGGAACATGACAAATGATTTAGAAAATCAGATGGAAAACTACCATTTTTAATTAGCCACATTTCAGCAGCACACAGGGATGAATTTAGAGTAATTGAGACAACACAGAATGTTACTTTCCCCCCCACACACTGAATGCCCAAACTAATGCACTCTAATCAGGCTATTTAAAAAACCCAGATTATGAGCAAGATACTGAACTAATGAATCACACTTCAAGTGTGCCAGTACAACATTTGCTAGTGGCTGTTCACAGGCTCTGATTTCCTCCAGACTTTTCAGCTACATTCACAGCATCTGAAGCACATGTTAAAAACACGTGAAAGTTTTGGTTTCATTAGTCTTCAATATTTGACCTTTCTAAATCACCTTTTCATCTACACTTTGGAGTCTTAGGCTAGTAATCAGCATGCCAACTTTAAGATTTCCCTGATAACTATTTCATCCAAGCACCAGACCCACTAAATAGCTTCTAACATACCCAAACTCAAACCACACATGACCACGAGTGCTCTTTTCTCCTGTGTGTGGAAGCAGAACACAGTTAAGGATGGTGCAGGGTGCTCTGAACATCCACAACTGGCTGTTGGGACTGGACATCACTCACAGGATAAGACTCAATAATGTAGGTTTTAGCTGATCTCATGAGAGGTGTTAAGACTTGAGAGATTTTTTGGCAGAGTATTAAGTTGCTTATAGGAAGACCGTGGATTAGCTCAACCTTTTAAACAGCACTCACTAGAGTCTGACAAGTTCCAGCTTGAGGAATACTCAGCTACAACAAGGGAAGAAGAGTTTTTAGATGAACAGGAAGCCTACAGACAGAAATACTGTATGTGTGAGTTTGTCCTCTTTGAATCCAGTGATACTGCTCAGTGTGCTCTCATCACTACCGTGCTGTGACAGCTGGGCAGAAACCCTGGCTGCTGGACCATGAGACACAACTCTAATTGACTTTGTCAGGCTCTGATTTCACCCATGTTGATCAGAACACAGGAGCAGTGAGTGAGCCACCTACAACACAGTGCCTGGCACTGCCAACAAACTGCAGAGCAAAACTTTCTTGGTATGCAAGAGGGTTTACAGAGCCACACAAAAAAAAAGTTTGTTAGAAGATGCCTCTCATCTTTCTGACCTTTTGAGAGGAGTGGTAGAACACCAAGATGTAGTTAAAAGCATCTTAGGAAGGACAATACAGTCTAATAATTTTGCTAAGGAAGCCCTGGGCAGTTTTAAATGAAAGAATTGCCCCAAACATGTAGACTACCAGCATGACAACAAGGCTGCTGTACAAAAAACTGACCATGTGAAACACTGTAAGAGAAGCTGTAACAAGACAGCCTTGGTCTTAATGAGGAAGTAAATAGCAATTGATTACATGCTTAAACTTAAGATTGCACATTTACAGTCTGTTTATATTAGGAGTAGTCAGAAAAATAACCTTAATTTTTATGCAAAGCATATGGCTTATTTGACAACATCCTGTTCAAGAATTTTCAAAAGATATATGACAAGGCTGCTTCTGTTTTCAAACTAGATGATAACACACTGAAAAACAGTTACCTTTGACTTCTGTAACTGGTGCTCTCAGCTCCTATTGACAGTCCATATAAACACAGTCCTAGCAGTGTAGTACCTCCTCCTCCAATTCAAACTCTATCTCCATTTTTGCTACAAGTGATTCATAAAATAATGGCCAGTTACTGAAGCACCAGAGACGGAAGTTAGAGAACATGATTTTTTTTCCTCAATTTTCTCAGCTGAATTTGCAAAAAGCCCTGACAAATGTTTTGCTTTTCCTGGCTGCAAAGACAGGAAACAGTCTCCTCAGAAGAAATCTTTGTTTCCAAGAATAGCAACATGCTCTTGAGGTCTTATCACTCCCGTTTGTAATAAGAGCAGCATAAGACAGTCCTATGAACATTGACATGAAGCACATGACTATCCTTGCACACTCACCAGTGCTGCTTCATTATATGGTGGCATGACCCTGTTCTCCTTTGCAACCTTCCATGAATGTCACTCTCAATGTGAACCTGTCAACTGGGTCAAACCTGACACAGGTTATACAAATATTTGGAAAAGGCTGATGTTAATTTGACTTGAATTGTCTCCTCCTGAAGTGGTGCATTCCAAAGGAAATCCAGTTACAGAACACTAAGACCAACATTTCTCAGGCTGCAGACAAAGACCAGATCAGCTGCACAAGACAAGCAGAACTAGCTGCTCATGCCTACTGGGAGATGTGACAACAGAAGGATGAGGATTAGCACAAACCTAGAAGACACTGTGGCAGTCACATTTATGGTAACTTGCCGTTTCATGCTGCATGTAATAGATTATGGCCTCAGAACCAAGTAACCTCTTGGGCACAGAGAAAACTGTGCAACGTGCTCCCCTCTCAGCAGAGCAGCACCACAATCCTACAGCTCAGCAGGACAACTCCATGAGAGCAAAGCCACAGGGCTCCTGGAGAGCACTCTGCTCCACTGGGCAGCTCTTGGAGCAGTCCTGCTGAACCATCTGGCACCACAGCAACAGGCCAGAAGGGCCTGGATTTGGTGAGCACAAAGGCAGGGATGACAGGTTTGGAGATCATGGACCCTCCTCTCAAATCCATCCTTAGGGGCTAATCCTGTCCTTAAAAGCCCAGCTGTGCCTACATGCTCTGTGAGAGCAAACCTGGGGGCTTTTCAAAGATAGATCCTACATTACTACTGAAAAATAAGGTCTGAAGAAAAGCTGTTTGTGTTTTTAAATACTTCAGTGAGAATAAAGGAACATGCTACTCTATCTTGCACTTCTTATAGTGCCCAGTCTTGTGACAAAGCTTCTCTTCTACTGATCCACAACCAGGAGATGCCATCTCAACAGTATGTTTCCTCCCTCCACAGAAACAGTCTGTGACAGCCCCATACAACTCTTCCAGTGCTAAGAAAACTAGAGGATGTACAAGTTAATGCTTCACCAGGCAAAGAAACACTTCTTTCTTTAAATAGCTGCAACATTTTAGCTGTTTCCATATAGCCTTCATGTGTGTGCACACCCACACAGGAGCATTAAGACCTGCATCAGATATATAAAATATTAAACGTTAAGTTAATGCCAGCTAAACATGCCCACATGTATCATATGTGGCTCAGGCCTTGGATAAACAGCACCCACACACCATTAAACTCTGATGGCTTTGTTGTTGCTCGTTCATTTTAGGCCAGTCTCAATGGCTGTCTGGATAGAGCACAAAGGGGAGAGCACAGACATGACCCAAGCTCAACCCCTCCGGCCCGCGGGCGTTTTGCTGTCATGCACCGAGCAGGAGACGTTACAGTGGATGGGAGACATCTCACCCCGTCCCTCTAACAGCCTGTTGTTCTGCACTGCAAGAGTCAGGCTAATTCACAGAAAAATGTAATTACTCTTGTTTGTCACCATATTTTGTTTCCCAATCGGAATCCTTCATGTAACAAACAGAAGGCAATTTATTGGAACTATTATTTCATAGCTCAATGCACCCATTCAAAACTGGGAAGAGCAGGGTATCAAGGACTCAACTTTAACCCTGCTAAATCCAAAGTTCACATTATACCTTACTTTTTCCATCCCAGAACAGTCCTTCACAGCATGATTTGATGACACATACAAATATTTAACACACTTTCATTATATTTGTGCCATAGTTTGGAGAAAACCAATAAACACTCAATGAGAATACACAGAGTTTATGATGGTCTTTCCAAAACAATTTTCCATGTTCTTTCATTACTTACAGCTACTATTTCACACTCTACTGGTACAATTTAACTTAATAAAATACAGCTGAAATATCTGATAAAAAAGAGAAGAGGAATATGGAGAGTTGGATTGTTGTGCAGAGTATTTATTGAGCACAACAAAATCTCCCCTAATTGTTAAGGGTTTTCTTTCTGTTCATAAAGAGCTCCTGCAAAGCTTCTACCTGGCAACATAATTTAATAATATTTTTATACCCTGATATTTAGATTAAGACTAAGACCATTCATTGGGCAGTAAACTGGAAGTGGGTTAGTCACAGAACAAGAGCTGGGGAAAGCTCAGTTTGAAGCTCATCAACCTGAAGTTTGAGGTCTAGCAAATCACATCCTTTCACCATCTCTCTTCCTCTTCCTCCTACCCACTGCCATGGGTTTGTCACTTCTGGAGGGCAGCAATGTCTGTCTGTACCTCCACAGCACAAAGCAGAGCTGTGCTCCAAACACACAGACCCTCAGGCACAAAGAACAAAATCCAACATGGAAAGCCCGTGGTGCACTTGACAGGGTGGTGTTCTGCCCTCCTGCCTCACGCCTGCACGGGGCATTCTGCCGTGAGAAATCCTGCTGAAAACCACAGGGCTATTTGCAGAACAGGGCACTATTCAGAATGAATGAACGGGGTAGAATTCCTCCCATTATTTACTTTTCATCAACACCTGAGAGTCTGCAAGAAACAGAAAGTTCTCTGACATGTACCTCCCCTGTATGAATACACACAGGGAGGGCACACATGCCCCGACATGAAGAACCAGACCATTTTTGCCCTCGTGGTATCCATAAGGATGCATTCATTCCTCCTTCCCCTTCTATCCCCACACAAAATGGAATGTATTGACATCAGGTAAATTCTCTCCCAACCACAGAATCCCAGTGCTGCACCAGTTCAGCCTGCAGCAAAGCTCTTGGCGTGGACTTGACTTTCATGCTCAATTGTATGGAGCCAGCCCAGCCCCAAGGGGAGGGGGAGGTGGAGGTGAGAGCAGCAGCAGTAATAAGAGGGATAGTTCATGACTCCTGAAGACATTTTTAGCAAAGCTGACATGAGCAACAGCTACACAGAGCAGCTGCTGCCAGAAGAGACCGTGACTCAGACCTTGTTTGTGACCACAGATCTAAATCAGAATTGTCCCAGAAATTAATTCCTGAATTCCTATCCGGATAAAACTACTGTATTGAGGGCCTCAGCCATAGTGGAGAGGATACTGAAAGCAAGCTACCTCCTGTGAAGCTTTAAGAAAAAAATTGAAATTCTCAATGCTTGGGCTGCACTGGCTACATGTTTGCTCAAAAGTCACCCAAGTGACCCCAGTGTCTAGAATTTATTTACTTATTTATTTAAAATAATGGACAATAGTAGACCGGTTATTCTCTATATGAGAGAAAGATCACAAGCATTTTGATTGCTTAGGTGAGGGAATCTGCTTCCCTACATCCCTGGGCCTGCCAACTTACTCAGCATGCTTTGTTCTATTTTAAATAAATAAGTAAATCACCCATTGTGATAGTAGCAATGGATAGGGTAGAACAACTCCAACCTGGACATGTATTACCTGTTAATGCTCAGGAAGTCCAAGCTCCCCTCTTGACCTTATTGGGATCATCTCCTTCTCTTTTGTTACAGACAAGCAAGATTAACACTCAATTTTGTAATGCTGCAGGGCTGCCAGCTCAAAGTTGACATCTACCACAGCTACTCCAAATTCAGGTTTTGGTGGCACTGCAGAAGCAAGTTCTTTCCCTGAACCTCTCTGAAAGACAATCCCCAGCACATTTGTGTGGCTTGGCGATGGAAGTTTCCACACAGCAAAGGGGAATTCAGTCACATGATTCTGGCCTCAAGAACCTCAGAAGGAAGGTGGATGGGGCATGACCTTCACATGTAGCACAGAACTGACATTTCAGCTTTAAAGCTCTAAGAGCCTGCCCAATGAGAATTACTCACATGAGAGCATGGACACACTAAAATCAAGAGAATACAAGAAGAAGTTGAAGTGAGGAACTGTGCTATAAAGTTTCACTTCATTAGACAGCTGGGAAGAACTGAAACAGCCTGAGGAGTTCTCCACCTCACACACATACACTGTACACCTAATTTCAGGGACTGAGAGGGCAAAACAACTCATCTCTATGGTGATAACATCAACGAGGGCTATCCCAGGAAGAGGAATGCATAACATGATGAAGTTTAACGCACTGATTGACCTTTGTTGCTAAAGATATTTGAGTTTCACAAGATGAGTCTTTGCCTGATTTTTCTTACCACTTTGATGACCAAAAACCATCATACAAACAAAGCACATGACCTGTAAAAACACAAAGGTAACCCAGAACTCTCCCGAGCTCCAAAGCGGGCCAGAGGAAAGAGGAGGTATCTGCTCTTTCAACAGCCACACCAAACCACTGTGAATTTGCAAATCATCCTGCTTGTCCAACCTCCAGACTGTCCTGCCTGGTTTTGATTAGCTGCTGCTTCCCTTATTTTCACCATCAGTAATTATATGGAAAACATGACATAGGCAGCCATCAAGTACACCTTTCACAGTTGTCAAACTGGTAAAAATTGCATGCCAAATGAATTCTATCCAGCATAAAACCAGAGCAAGGCTTTATATTGCCAGGTGCTGAGCTGCTTACAGGCTACAGGCTTGTACTTGTCAAGGAAAAACAAAGAAATATGATTTATTATGTGACCTCAGTCACCTGCTGGTGTAATTCCACTTTTCTCAACACAGCTAAAAGAGCATGAAAAAGGAGTAATGCAGGCACAGGTCAGCCCCCACGTGTTTAGAGATCATCACCCTCAATCTTCTGTGACTCTATTAAATGCACAATTTCTACTGCAAATAAAGGGGTTTCCTTTGGAAACAGCAGCTCTTCAGTCTGCCCAGAGAGGTGGTGGAGGCCCCATCCCTGGAGTCATTCAAGGTCAGGCTTGATGGGGCTCTGAGCAGCCTGTCCTAGGTAGAGATGTCCCTGCTTGTGTAGGGAGGTTGGACCAGATGACCTCTAGAGGTCCCTTCCAGCCTAAAACATTCTATGTGACAGTCTGATGTATTTGCCTGACCACTTTCTGCTGTACTTAAGTTCATCTTTCACACATTTATACTTACACCACCTCTGTGGATCTCTCTGTGGGTCTCCCAATTCCTATGTGTGGCCCTAGCCCCAAAGGGGTAATCTTTTCTTACAGCTTAGAGCAACTTGGTGGACTTGGCTAATGGTTGGACATTTCCATGATCTTTTCCAACCTAAATCTGTGAACCTGTAGCATAACAACTGATGACATATCAAGCAGTGAGCACAAGAACTCTGCCAGCAACATTTCTGGAAATACCAAGCCATCCATCAACTCCTATCATAAAAGGTTTTGCCAAAGCATCATCCCTCTGTGATATTTACCCAACAACAACGTTCCCCTCCCGCGGATCCCAGCATGATTGATGCATTGGTGGTTTATGGTATGCAGTGACAGGAGCTATGTATGAAAAATGCCTGAAGGCAGAAGCACTTTACTTTTCAACACCCTTTGCTCATAAATCAGAAATCTAAAGGAATCAGACAAGGATTCATAATTCATGTTGCTTATATTCTTGTTACAAGAACCATGACTGACAACTGTTTTCTGTTAAAGGCTAAGAATTACTGGCAACAGCAGGTAAATACACAGCCAGTGGGGTTTTTGCTGTTATCACTCCACCAATATTAAAATAATTTTCCTGTCATTCACCCATTACTTAAATGAGCCACAATTATTACAAAAGTCTACAAACAAGACAAAAAAGCAACACAGTTACTGCTCACATTCCTTACAGGAAGGAGAGCAAATCCTCTTTCATTGTACTTAAAATGTCTAATAGATATTCCAATCACCTTGTACGCCCATATAATTAGAAACATAAGTGAAAACATCAGAAGTGACAGAAAACTGCCCTGCTAGAATGCTGCTTTTTTACTTTGCTTATTGTACAGAGTCCATGCTGAATAAAAGGTCATAGAATTAGCTGAGAAAACATTCTCATCACAGCTATATGGAAAACATCCATCCATGTTGCTGCCAAAATATCATGTCCCTGAAAGATAACACACCATTCTGCACATTAGAAGTATGTCTATATATTCTATTCCTCTGTTGACAGACTTACTGTCCTAATACTATAGTTGGGAAAATATGACAATTTCCAGGACTTTGGTCCTGCACAGCACTTTGACACAAGCTTAACATTTAGTGGGACTATTTATACATGCATCAGTTTGAGGACTAAGCACAAGTACTTCTGCACTTTCCATAATGGTCAACAGTTTGGGAATGAAAAATTGTGCCCTGATGCTCCCTTGCCTTGTTGCACTTTGCTCAGTCATTTTATATCTGTGTTACGAGTATTTGTAACAATAGTACCTGGAATCACTATTTTATGCCTGCTCATCCCAGGCATAAAAGGGAAGGAAGGAAGGGCAAGGAAGAAAAACCACATCTCAACTACATGCCTTTCAGAGTGGGCGACAGCCAAATTAATCAGCTTTGAACATTTACTGTGGCAGGCACAGGTTCCTAAACTAGCTAAAATAGAGTACTAACATAAAGCTCCTAATTCTATCAGTCTTGAGGGGTAACAGGTTGAAAATCAGATTCCCCACCATCACAAAACAGGACAAAACTCCTATTTCTCCTTCAATCTTTTAGAAAGTTCTGTTGATCAGATCTAGCTGAGAAGCAGGAAAATGTGAACCAAGATTCTAATAATTCTTTCAATCACTGTCAGTGATACAGTTTCTCTGTTATTTTGGGCTTTGCACAGTGCTGCTGAACTCTTCCCTAAGCAAGCTTTTGGCTAACAGAGCCTCAAGCACAGATGGGTCTCTGACCTTATTTAGCAGGGATTCTCCTCAAGGCATCGCTGTCTGATTTTATAACGTTTGCTTCAAATGGTTCAGTGACTTGGCCAGGGCACATAACCCACTTTTTTAACGCTTGGTTCATTAGCAAAGCTCATGTTTATTAATTACAAATAAATTTTGCTTAACATTGGACTCCCTAATGATCGGTCTTAAATAGCAATTAACTGTGAGTAATAAAAAACAATCAATTACCGATTTCCTCTCTTGTTTCAGCTCCTGCACATAGCGTGTTAACTCTCCAGTGATAAGAGAGGTCATGTTCTCTGAAATGACCTCATGCTGTCCGGCATAGTCATTCATTTCATTTAAAGTGGCTAGGAAGGCTCTAGTTGATGTGTACCTGCAAAGGACAAAAATGCATTTTGCTTTTAGTCCCCTTCTTTTCAGAACGACACACGGCAAAGGGAGGTTCTCTCCTTCTCAAGCACTTAGTATTCCTTGGTGAGGCTGAATATAGATTAGCAGAGATTCACTTGAAGGGGTTTCTCCAAAAGCCTATCCCACACACTGACAGTTGTCTGATAAACTTATCTCGATTTAGACAGTTTGACATTGGCTTTTAAAATATCACAGGTTTAGAGCGCCAGGTTTTTATCAACACAGCTCTGAAACTTCACTATTCTAATCTCTACTCACCAAACATTTCTAGTTATACTCTTTCAAGTCCTACAATTCAGTGCACAGAGTCATCAGAATACTCTAACTGGCAAAATACTGTCTAAGCCATCAGTTTTTTGGCTAGCATAGCACAGGGAAAGAAAAAAACCCTTTTTTATAATGTAAATTGGATTTAAATCAGCTACAGTTTGTAAAGGTTTTTTAAAAGGTAGGGAGTTTACTAACCAGATGTTCATTGTCAACCCATATTTTTTAATACCTTCCATCACAAGGTTTATTTTTTGTATCGAAAAAAAATCTCCTACACAACATTCCATGTATTATTAAAAGGAAGAAACAAACATCTGTGCACACAACCTCAAAACAGCAGATTATGTCACTAGTATATTCAGGACAGAGCCAACAGAGCTGCATTTAAATACCCCAGCTGGCTGTGCTGGTCAGCTGGAAAGCAGCAGCTCTGAAGCACTGCACTTGAACATATTAGAAAAACGGGTTCTATATTCAATGGTAGTGGTTTGCACCAGTAATGTCACCTACAGGTGAAAAAACAAAGGGGGAGAGATTTAAAGGAAATAGAAGGGAGTAGTACAAGTAGGGGAGAAAACATCAGAGAACAAACAGAAAAAAAAACCTAAAAAAAAAAAAGAGACTAAAAATATAGTCGAGTACAAGCAGCCACAGGCTGTGGTGCCTCAAGAGAAACCCCAGTTGTAGAAGACGGGGGATCAAAGCCCCACAACTACAGGCTCACCATAAGCTTGAAACCAGTTCATTTTCAGACAGGCTGTCTCAAAGCAGTGTCTGAGGTACCCAAAGGTCGCATGACAAATCCCCAGACGATATTTAGAGACCTGAGGAAACTATACTGAGGTGAATACTATATTTAAAAGGGCAAAGGATACACAGGATCTCCCGTGCCACATCACATGAATCACTGAACTCTTAGGATCCTTTTCCAGCAATGAAAGATGTGTCAAAAATGGTTGTAGTAAACTCAAAATACCCATTTATGGTGTAGCTACCCAAAGGCAGATTTATTCCTAATCCCATGTACAGACCAAAGCAGCTGATGTGCTGGTAACATAAGCTTCCTTGTGTAAATATCAATATCTCAGGAAACAATGGCATAAGTAGCTGATTCCCAAACAATGTTACTAAAATTAAAATTAGAAGGAAAAATTGCAAAGGCTGTTATCTCTGTTAATATAAGCCACTGGAGTAGCTGCATACTGCAGCTTGAGGGTCTGACCCAAAAATCTACATTAATATAATCATCCAGTTGGATCCATATCCAAGTCATTTGAAATGTTTCAAATTTCAAGGTCAAGGGTTTGTGGCTGCTGCTGGGCTCTCCAGAGGCAGAGCAGCCTCTTGCAATACAAGGCTGCAGGGTGCCTTGGTTCAAAGCTGATGCATTATGAAACCCTGGCATTGAGAAACTTCAGGGTGCCCCAAGCAAAAAGGTTCTTGCTCTGGCTTATAGCCTGCTTGTTGGAAAGCTTCTCCTCTAGAAAGCTCTCTTTAAAAAAATATCTTTACTCCCACCCAGGGCAGGAATGTTCTTAAGGACACGTGGTCTGTCACCGGTACCCGTGTCTGTGGTGTCACTGGGTGAAGAGCTGTGCTTGATGCTGCAGTCACTACCTGTGAGCACATCTCTAGTCCCCTCCCTGCAGGGAGACACAGCCTGAACACATGAATCAGCAGCAGGAGCTGAGGCCATGAACATCCTTCAACAGCAGCAAGTCACGCCTCCATCCATCCCAGGACACTGGGTGTTCAAACTACAACCTTCACCCAACTCCTCAAGCACCACTGCTTTCTCTGGGGTGTTGTAACTCTACCTCTTTAGTGAGTTACTAATCTGTGTTGTCAGTCCATTTGAGTAATTTAATACTTAGGCAGACTGCTTAAGTTTCCTGCTAAATATAACAGCTGTTTCTGGTCCTGCTGGAAGTAGTTCTGGGTTTGGTCATTCACTGCAAAGAGCCAGGATCACAGTCTGGCTTAAAGTTATTAAGGTACATGACAGAAACAAAACAAAAACCCCAAACCAGGCACTCAGAAACAGGAACATATAAAGGGAACTGAGTAGCTACAGACCAAATCCAAACTTTGAAAATTCACTTGGTATCTACCATATAAGCCTGTTTCTGCATCTATGATTTCTATGCTCTTACACTTGACTTTAAAAATCTGTGGTTTACAAGCCAAACCCTAGGTAGTAACCCAAACTTGTCCCCATCCTCCATCAACACATGCTCACCCAGCAGTGGATCATGAACATACCTGTACTCTTCCTCTTCTTTAGAGTTCTTTTTGGGTTGGTATTTCTTAGAAAGATTCCTGAAATTGAAAATAAACATACATAAAATTATATTTAAAATCTCCTTTAATCAAATAATCTTTGCATGCACACGCATTCTGTGAGGCTTCAGTTTTTATTTGCAGTGACCAGGCACCTCTTCAGAATTAGGATTGCAATTAGGCTTTGATTGTGTTGTAGCAGCACTCAAAGAATGGGCTGCACAGTGCTTCCATCTCTGTAATTGCAATAAAGCAAGAGATTCTGAACTCATGATGTTCATAAATTAAGGTCATGAAGTCAATACACCTCAAGTTCTGGTTCTGCTGATGCAGAAGTTTCCTAAACCTGAGCTAAAGGAGAGAGATGCTCTCTCACAGGAAAATTCCTGGTCCTTAGATATAGGGACATGCTTTACAAAGTGCACCCAGTAGAAGGTGCTACTCCATCCCCAAAGGTCAGCCAGCCCATTAGTGCCCTTTGCTGCAGCAGGTGACACTTGTGGCCAGGCAAATTTGTCTGTCCTTTAGCAGGACAATTCCAAGGAGAAGAAAAATCTTCATAAAGCTGTGGGAAGCTGTGCTGAGATGACAGAAGGGGGATCATTTTATGATTATCAACTGATGCTGCGAGAAATGTGAAATCCGATTATCCCAATTAGCACAGATGATTGCATCTCTCATTACCCCACATCCAGCTAATGATTTAATTTTCAAATATTGATATGCTCTTCAAGTGATTGTACCTTGGATAAGAGATCTGAACATCCCTGTTAGCACATATGATAGCTATGGCACAGCTTTCACTGTCCTGGAAGCACTGACTGCAAACCCCTGGCCAGCAGCTCATGGAGGGTTTACTCTGCACCTTCCTGCTCCTTCACACTCAGCATTACAACGAGCTGCAGCACAATCCACCACCACCCACCCTTTAAACAACGCAAACCAGGGAGCTGACAAATCTTACTTAGCTATTTTAAGGCCTTTTCAGTGCTGCAGCACTGAAATCTCCCCTGTTCTAAACAGCCCTATTACTATCAGCCTTCCTGCAGCATCTGCTACTCTCTGAAATGGGAGCCTGTTTGTTTCAGCCTCACAAGGTTGTTCCAGTAATTAAGAATAATCTACAAATCGTATTGATGGAATCGTTGTCCAAAGGACTACCAAGTTTCATTGACCTATCTGTGCCAAACTCTTTGGAGGACTCCCAGAATGTGTCCAGTCGAAAAGAAGCAGCTTTTTCAGAGGTGTAACCCACTCCCTGTTGCCTGCTGGCTTTCCTGCTCACTGGGAGACAGCAGGGCCTCTTGTCTCACATTTCTTATTCCTTTTGTTCTCCTTAAGGAATTAAGGAGCATCTGCTCAAACAGGGCAGTAGCCAGGAACCTGGCAGATTTGCACAGACAAACATGTGTTTCTCAAAATTTAAGTATCCATCCTGGAAGGGATCCAAATGAGCGTCTCCTTTCCAGGCTCTGCCTTCTCTGAAAAGAGCATGCTCAGAAACAATGAACTTTTCTCTAGTTCTGCATACAGCAGCTTCAGTCAAAGAAAAGCAACATGGGAAGAATTCTGCAAACTGCTCTGCATGATTACAGCAAGCCTTGTAGCACTCTTCCTATGCCATGGGAACACCTCCCCCCACACACCTGCTTCAAGAGGAGAGGAAAAACCACAAGAAAACATCCACTGAAGACTACACTAATAAGGGCTTTTCACACACACTCGCACATCTCCCTGCACTGTCATGCTGCCAAATTAATTCCGACATACACAGACACCAGCTTCTTGTGAATCTTTAAAGGTGTAGAAATGCTACAGAGCTGGGACAAAAAAAGATTCTGAAAACATGTAACAAGGATTAGCATCTCTATTAGGCAGTTTATTTTTTTCTATGTTCTTTACAAAACAGAAAATGTAGTCTATCTGAGATCTTTATTTTTTTCCTCTTTTTTTAAATAAAAACCAGACATAGGGTTTTCACCAGGATTCACACAAAAACCCCAGAAGTGCTGCTGAAGTGCAGTGTGTAATCTCAGCGTCATGACCAGAACACCAGCACTTCCTGGGTTCAAGCTCATGAAGCAAGGACACCTTCAGAGCTAACAGTGATTAAAGAGGGAACTAACACAGAAGAACAAAGGCCAGAAGTAAAATAGAAATTCTGGAAAGATTCCATGCTAGCCTGTGCACCTGTCTCTGATCCACATTTATTTGCCATTCACCCTGCATCACTTTTTCTGCCTTCCCAGCTTGTTTCTCTGCTCCCTTATTTCCACTTCTTCAACACCTTGCTCTTTCTCGCACATTTATTATGCATCAGAGGTTCTTGATTCTCAGATTATCCTGATATCTCAAGCACTTTTTTTTCCCCAATGTGTCTTCCTCAAGGCTATCTATCCATCATCACATTAGCTGAGGCCTTGGACACACTTTGTGATGCTCTGAGCATGTGCCCTGCAAGGCAAGCAGTGACTATGGAAGGAGGACAACACACCGCCACTGGAGCACTGGGAGCAGTGTCCAGCAAGTCACCTCCAATGGAAGTTCAGAACAAAACACAGCAACAAGTGAACCACAGTTTCTGCACCCCTTCCTTCCCAGCCTAGTTTAATCACTCAGTTATAATGTAAAACAATTAAGAAGACAATCATGTCAAATCTGAACTGGACTCTCAAACCAGGACTGACTGTAAATGGTAGAAGCAGGACTGGAACAGCACACACACAATGAACAAGGTGTGGGACACTGGGGAGCTTCTTCCACTGGTGCAACCAGATACATTTGATGCATCCTGCAGGTGTGTAGATCTAACTTAAAATTTACATCTATCTCTGCAGAATTAGAGAGGAAGGAAAGAACCATTCTTAAATAGAAGCCAGTTAAACCTCAACAGATGACAGGCTGAGGTGTAGACAATGGGACACAGGAAGGACAGCTGCTAGTTGGAGAGCCTAGAGACCAAGCAGAAAACACATTTCACAGAAGAAAATAAAGTTCAGCAGCTTTACTTACATTATCAATAAACCCTTGAGTCCAATCCATAGGAGTATCTTGTATTAACTTGTCCCTTTTCAATAGTAAGTCTGCATGTTATGACATGCAGTGATACACTGCAGCCCTTTTACACCAGAGGGATGGGATACAAGAAAAGGTTTGCACCAGGCTTGAGGAGATTTATTAAAAGCAGATGCATGATTTATTACTTTATTTTAATGTCCAGCACTGTTTTATCTCAACATTTGGCATGTCTGCAGTTTTATTTTTTTCTTCTATACCTCTAACTTCTTAGATGACACTGAACAGCTCCTCAGAGATGAATCTATTTGTCCTCAAATCATACCCGTGGGTGGGGGAGACAAATGCAGCTATGGGCGGGGAATCAGAGAGAGAAGAAACAAACCGACCAAGTTTGTTTTGGAACCTAGGATGGAATTAGAAATACAACTTGGGAGTTCAGAATTTCTAGACAGTCACAGGTAAAATTATCTCCCACTTTCCTTAAACATTTTGTGTGTGTATTTTTATAATTACACTCTTCACACTTGAGATCTGTCATCCTAAGAAATTCACTGAGTCTAGTGTCTGATTCGTTGTGAGCCAGACCTGCTCATACAGATACTCTGCTGGGATTTCCAAGTCCAGTCATACTCTCTTTCTTCCAGCTCATTTTGCCTCTGTAATTCAATCTCCTCTCATCTTGTAGGATGTGAGCAATTTGTTCCTGCACAAGTCATTTTCTGTTTCCTGCTTGTCTCTAGCAGAAACCCTGGGGAATCCTTGTGGCATTCCCCTGAGAAAACACATCACTATAAAGGCAGGGTTTCATCAACAACCAGGCTCCTTGTAAATAACAGGCCATTGTACATCTCAAATCCATTCTAAGACAAGCATCAAAAATCCTGAGTGATTTGCTTATTTTTTTAATAGACATTGTTCTTCAGATAGAGACAAATCAACTAGAACCTCAGATCTCAATCTCTGTAAGTACTGAGAAGATGGAAGGAGTTCTAATACATAGGATAGTCATGCAAAAAAGGAGGCATGGATTTACTGGAGGGGTTAGGAAGGCTTAGTCCTGCACTCCCCTCCCCAGTTAGCTCCACCACCTCCAGTTTATCACCCTAGACAACAACACTGCACCACAGCCTCTCACAGCAGCCACAGTCTGTGTGTTATACTCCCAGTTCTAACCCCTGTTCACCTCTTAAGTTTTTCTACCCTACTGGGAAAAGCAGGGTAAGAGCTACTTGTGGGAGGGTTATTTGTACCCCTTCCTCGTTTACACCAGCTCTGACCTCAAAGAATGTGTTTTCTGGGTCTGGTTCACATACCAGACCTTTTTACCTACAGTCCCTTTACCTACAACCTGATGGTCAAATCAGATATGTAGAATGTACCTAGCAGGAATTTCCAGTAATTTGGCTATTTGAGATAAATTCACAGGATTTCTGCTCTGCTCAGGCCATACATCACAAGATGGCTATAAAAAAGTTCCAAGAGCTGAGACTGACTTTCTGACCTACAGTTTCTCCAACGCAGGTTCATAAAGGGCCCGTCTTGGAAACAAACCCTAAACTTTGCCTTACAACAAATTATTATTATGCTGAGTTCTTAAGCCCTTCAGCATTCACACAGAGCAGTCCTAATTTCATGGAAAACATTACAATGCTATCCTCAAAGCCTGAGCCATTAATCATGCATAAATCGTGAGTAAGCCCTAGTATGCTATTCAGTCACCTAAAGAACCTTTCTGTTTGCAAAGCATATGATTTTTAGCAGAGATAATAAAACACTATCTTAAATTAGCTTCAGCTTTCCATTCTCTAAATTAAAGCTATTCTCTGAAAGCCAGTATTACAAACCAAACAAATTACCACAGCTGAAAGAGTAAACTTGGAGATGATTACAGGCTCTGAACAGATACAACTCCAAGTCCAGAGCTTTACATATCAACTTACCTAAGCTGCTTTGCATAGCTGAGTTCAATCTCTGTTCTTTCTTTTACAAACTTGATGTATTTTTCCAGCACATCAATACCCCATTGCGTGTGTTTTTCCAAGTTGTCAAACTGGTCCTGCAATGAATCAAAAAATAAAAAAAAGTTTAGTCTCATTGAACACAGAGATAACTAAAAATAATTTCCAAAGCCATATCACCATAAAGAAAGTGGTATTAATATTTTCCATGACCACGGTTTGGCGTTTTTGTAGCGACACAGGTTTTTAATTGACAGAATCTTTTAACATGAGACCAATTCAGTAACATTCTTCATTCCTCACTTCTGAATCAGTTTCATTTCAAAAGTCCTGGCAATTCTACTGAATAACAATCTTCTATATATAAAGACATATTTGGACAAAAGAGAAGAAGCAGATACACTTGTCACTATTTTATTTTACTTGGACGAGTTAACAGAAGCTCCATGAATTACTCCTAATTATCCTGATTTTTTTCTGAAAAACAGATTTATACTCAAACATTTGTCAGTGTTATGAATTTAAATTACCATTTAGAACAGCTAATGATCTTTTTATAGAGCAGAATTTACTCTCCTTATTGCCTGTTTTGTTCTAAACCAGAACACATATTAATAAATGACGCCACAAAAAAAATGACATTACTTATATTTACAGTAAGTTTTCTTGTCTACCTCCATTTATATACAGATGCTACTTTGTTCTTCAAATATCACTGCCCTCAAAAACAGTCACACATGTTTTCAATAAAATCCCTTTCAATCAAGAACATTCCACGAGTCAGTTTGGGATTTGCAAATGCCAAGAGAAATTAAGCAACTCTAAATCCAAATTAATTATCCAAGCCAGCTTATTACTATCTGCGGATTTAACCTAAAATTACCTTATTCTTTAAAATTCGGTTACTTCAACAACACTCAAATACCATAATCATCCATTCCACACAGCATTTCAGAAGTTAATGTTCCTACCAGACCTGAAAAATACTTTTAAAACTGTTATACACTGAATATTTATCCTGACAGAAACACAGCGCAAACAAGGTCTTTAATATCAGCCTGACTTATTTTGGCATCAGGTTCAATTACAGTTTACATGGAAAATAGAGAGTAAGTTTGTGCATAAATCTGAGAGATTTACAACATTGTCCAAAAGACTCATGCACAGCAACAGATCTGGGTCAGGGGCTTGGCTGCTACAATTAAAGCTCCTGACAGAAGTGATGCTTCTTTCTACCTGCTCAAGATCTGGCCTTGTGGCTTTCTGTTTGTAGAGCTGCCATCGAGCATTATCAGAGACACAACCCACTTCCTGAGATGCACAGGGCAGAAAACTAACACAAAGCTTAGGTTATGAATATGTTGCTTTTAAGCAAATACCACTTTCAGCTTTGTAGTGCATCTGGCTCTGACAGTAAATGAGATTCGTATCAGGAGAGATTCTCCCAGCATCGACCAAATCTGTCACGTCCACAGAAGCTGCTACTCGCTAAAAAAACAGCTTTAACTGTGTGTGACCATGATAGAGGTAGAAAATTCACAGAACCCTTGCAAGTAGCTAGCTAAGACAGCAGGTAACGTTCATGAATAGGACATGCAGGGGTTGCATATCTGCATATTTGCTCTGTTTTAGCAAAAGGTACTATTTTAACCCAGTTCAGCCAAACCAGACCAAGCTCCAATTTGAATTATGTCAGTTTTAGTCAAACAAAGTGGCACCGGGAGCAGAACAGCAAAAGGGTAAGGGTATAAAGCTACAAAAATAGGAAAGAACTTCTAAGTCTTGTGCTCTGGGAACTAAGAAAAAGTGGTGAAGGGCAACTGAAGGCAAAAAAAAAAAAAGAAGATCCAAACTACAGTAAGGTCCTGATCCTGACTTCCAGCAAGAAATCAGCCTTAAATCAACATAATGTCACTCAGTCAAAAAGAGGATGTATGAATTCTGCAGAAAAGGATGTGGACTAAGCCAGTACATATTTGCGTGTAGACAAATCCTTATTTCAGACAATTTCACAGCTGGGGAGAATATAAAGACGACTTCTTGGGTAACATCACAGACCTCTCCTCCTCCCAGAGGGTTGGGATCGGGAAGGAACAGGGTGTGCTGCCTGGAGTACGAGGCCAGCACAAGGAGGCACCTTCTGCTCTGCTTCAAACACAACCCCTACAGCTCTCAGATTATGCTGGCGTCAAGCGTGAGCATGACTTTTTTAAGGTTTCTGATAAAGAGGTCTTGCAGCTATCCCACACCCTACTCCTCCACAATTTACATTATTTAACACAAACACATGCATATGAAATAAATACCCCAGGAGGCAGCCCATTACTCCCAAGTTTACATTCACACACACTCCCAGCTTTGAGAAGGGAAATCTCAGGGAGGGAAATCCACTCCCTAATCCCCATAAGCAAATTAAACCACCCTTATCAGATATACCATACTAGTAGCAAGAAACTAAACATGCTACTGTAACCCCATCCAGAGAAGAAAGGACATGGTTTCCCATAGGAAAGAAGGCCTTCCAAGGAGATCCTGCCCTTCAAGATAATTGAGACTGCACAGAAAGATTCGGCAGGTTCACCCTGGAAAGGCAGCCTTGCTGGTAGCTTGTTCAAACCCCTTCCACCACCATGACCACCACCTTGACTCAATCCTCAGAGCACCATTTAGATCAGAGTATTAATAAAAACCTGCAACTGGCTCCTGGCAGCTGCCTCAGCTTGGTCTGTTATCCCACAGATGGATCTGCTGGACTGCTTCAGAGGCCTCACTATGTCAACCTTGGCGAAGGAGAACTCCATGATGTGCAGAGCAGAACACCCGCGGTGCAGCCGTCAGAACAAGTGGGTGAAGACACTAACTTTCTATTTATGAAGGCAGCAGAGATGCTCTTCCAGTGCTGAGCTGTAACCAGAAGAACCTCAACCAGACAACTACAAGTAATGACCGCTACCAAGAAGCAAGGCAAGGTGAAATTTAGCTTCCTGCAGACTTTGCTAAAGAGAAGAGTTTGTCTTTTTCCAGGCATGCAAAAGTTTTGGCCCAAGAGCCATTTCACTAAGTAGCCAACGCCCCACAACAGTGTGTCACACTGGGGTCATGTATTCCATTATCTGTTCTCTTTTCTGTGTTCCTTAAGGATGAAAAAAGCCAGCAAAATTGGCAACACCACTTGCTGAGTGCAAGATTTCAAAGGAAGGGCAGTGCAGCCAGAGGAACCCAATGGAGATAGTCCTCGTTTCATGGATCTGCTTTAAGGTTGGCAAAGGCCCTGTGCTAAAGCTCATGAAGTGTAGGGATGACAGAGCACGCAGAATGCTGTGATCATAAAGCATAACCTTTAATTTATGGAATCCAAAAGTAGTTAACAACATGACTTCAGGCGATCAATATTAAAAAAATATATTTAAAAAAAATTTAATATTTCCAAAGTCCATTACAAAAATGCATTATCACACGGAATCTGAAGTTAAAATCTCAGCTATTCTGTAGCAAATTTGGTCTAGTTTCAGTATCCCTAACAATGAGATTTTCACTCTTCTCCATAATAGAACGTCTACCACAAAAGATTTCCCAGAAGCAGCCTGCTAGAAAATTAAGTTCTTCAAAAGATTCCCAAACTCCAATACTAGGTTTCATTTCAGTTTTCACTGAACTCCAGAATAATTTTATATCTTAAAAAAAAGCTCTTCATAGTAATTAATCCCAGCAAAAAAAAAATCTCACAAAAAGGGCAACATCAGTAAATCAACCCATACTTTGGTTAGCCAGCACCTGTGCCACTGGGTGTAAGAAGCTTCTTGTATTAAATCCCCAGAACTCAATGAGGATTTTCAAAGACAGATCAATAAAGGCATCAGTGTCCCACTGAAGCCAGGAAGAAGCTGGTGGCTGGAGAAACATCTACCTTGCAAAAAGAAATGAGAGTGCAGCTGGTGAGGATTTCTCCATCTCTGCTCTGAAGGCCCTTGGCTTTGCAACCAGGAGCAGTCTCCTGAGAGCAGCTCATGGTTCCAGCACAGAGTGCCCCAACCCTGCCAGTGATGGGTCTGTACAGGTGAGCTGTACCACTACAGTTGTGCAGGTTTGGTCATCACCTGGAAGATGACTCAGGTACCTCCAGGAGCTGCTGTTTCAGCTCTCAATTTCAATATACAATCCTTCTCTGTTCATTTTTGCAGCCTCCTCACCCTTCCAGTTAGCAAGAACATTTGAAAACAAATTCCACAAGGCTTCAGCATTCTTCAAGAAAAGCAAGAAAACAAGGCAAGAAGCATAACACCATGTTCAGTGAGAATGCTCCCACCGGACCACACTGAGGGGGGAAACAAAAGGTCACTCTGCACCTGTTTTCTCTGAAAAAGAAACACCAAAACATTTTTTTTAGAAGCATCCACTACTTCCCTCTGACTTAAAGACTAGTTTAACATCCAAGAACACTCTTGGGCAAAATACTGCACTGACAATGAGTTGTGTATCACAGCAGGCTCCCAGCAGAGCCTTCACATTACTGTCTACCTCATTTAGCCTTCCAACCTGCCCAATCTCATGTTCTCCCTTTTTCAAGCTCTATACATCTCATGATACCAACAGCAATTAGAAAGAATAGACTTTTGATTGACAATCAAGATATGCAGGTAATTAAACTACTCATACAGCTGGAACTTATTCTGCTTCATCAGATTCCAGCAGCTTCCCAACGACAGCAACACATGCCAGTACAAACACTTCGTGCCTTCCCCCAGTGATGGGGGAGGCTGCACATAGGGGCTGACCCACCCGGAGCAGAGCCTCTGCTGCAAGCTCTGTATTTGTTCAGAGCTTAACACATTCCTGAGTGTGCACATAAAAATAAAAGCTCAAAAGAGGAAAGAACAACTTTAGTCATTAACTTGAATGGGAACTGGATATCCAAGTTCCCAGAATGCTTTGAAAATGTTATCCCTAAGGCAAAGTGTGTTTCTAACTTCATTTCTGTTTCCATTAATTCTCTCCTGGTATTCTTACTGCTGCCCAAATAACCTCCAATTCAGGCCATTTTTTCTGAAACTCGGCTGCATGCTTGTTACACACACAATGCTTAAAATGGAAATAGTGCTGCCTATTTGCTTTGTCCCATTTTAACCGCTACTTTAAGCTGTCAAATCCCCTCACTTCTCAACTGTTCTCCTGAAGTCACATTTCCCAGCTATGCAAAGTCCTTTGGGAAGAAGAAAAATAGTCATTAAAAAAAAAGAAAAGCTTTCTTCCCATTTCTAAGCCATGTAACATGGAGTACGACCAATTATTGAGCAATAAAGTGTTATACATGTGGTCTTTTAAGATCAGCTCAGTAAGATATTCCTTCCTCTTTCAAGAGTGCTTCCATCTATTGCAAAATACTTCAATGCAAGGCTTGTTCTGATCCAGTGATGGACAGGACCTTCATTTGCCACCGTGAGGCTTCAGCATTAACATCTACTGAAATAAGGGGCTGTCCTCATTCAGACCATGTGCACTCAGGTCGCTGGACTCCCCGTGTCTGGTAAGTGCTTTTCACAAACAGGAAGCCTCATGACATGGAGTCCAACTTTACCATGCAGCTAGGCCAGAAGTTCTGTGACTTCTGTTTGGTTTCAAGTGTGAACAAAACATTACATTCTGAGAGACTTTACCAATTAATTCTGCAATTTTCATCTGCTCAGATGAGACTCGGTGTTTCCTGTAGCAGGAACCAGGCTGAGCTCACTCCTGCCACTGTCACAGGTGCAAGAGTGCGAAATTAAGAATGCTAATATAGAGATCACATGCTGAAAATTGAGAGGTTGATAACAGAAAAATAAAGCCTTTATATTCAGCATATTCCTCCTAAAATTCCAATTTGGCAACATAATAGAAGATCTATGATTGTTAAACATTAAGAATATTTGAAGGCTTTCTACTGCCTCTTTCTCCAGGAAGTTCAATTCTGTTTCCTCCCAAAACTACTTGTTTATCCACTGTCCTAAAAACATAAGTAGGAACAGGGGAGTTAAACGCTAATTTTCACCTCTGGTTCATACCTTCTCCTCCCACATCCCTCTTTTCTTTTTTTTAAGACACACTCACCCATTTCCATAGGCAAAAAGAAATTAAAGTGCAGATCAAGATTACAGTGTTCAAATTCTAAATTACTTTTTTAGATTCCATGGTTTAACAACTTCAAATTAGAAAAATAATTAACAAGATGATGAGACCTTCATAGGCTCAGTTAAGTCCCATATGGCAGTGTAGTGCTAGCAGAATATAACAGAATTCAGATCACAGAACCTCAGAGACGTACAATAAAGCTATATGCAAATGTTCACAGTCTTTGGGCAAATTAATAATGACAGAAAAAGCATAAAGTAGAGGCTACCACTGCAAGAGCCTTCCAGAAAACAGACATGAGCAGAAAATATGAAAGTACTTCAACTCAGCATCTGTTGACTCAGTCACTACTGACGAGAGACAACTTCCCACACAAAACTTGTCAGCTACAGTTGGTGAAATCCTCAGCTAATGACAACTCCACAAACACCCGTGTTTACACCCGTGTTTGTACCCGTTAAGTAGGAATGCAGGACACTAACCTTTTGCTTCATGCAGCACAGACAAGGAGGACTAAGAGCACTGTAAGACATCCTGATGGGGCAGGGAGAGAGTCTCTTTTTTGGTTTACATTCAAACCCTGCTGTGGCTACACTGGTTGTTTCAAGAACCTGCCCTCCCGTTACCCCGTATATCCGGTTCTCGTTCACAAAACTATTTATGATCACATACATTGTTCATGCGAATCTCCTATTCAACCACGTGTTTAATTTCATTTTACTCCGAGTATTAAATAAATTCTTCCTGACCTTTCACCTTAAACAGACACATTTCCACTAGAGCTGAATAATAAAAACCCTGGGGGGCAGGAATCCATCAATCCATCTTTCCCACCTCCATTTTCCTTTCATCACCATCCATTAAATTCATTTTTCCATAAAGCTCAAACGGTTTTTAAACTGTTCTTTTATCTCTTTTGATTCACCTCAGAACTTGATCTAGTTAGGAGAAAATAGAAAGAAAAATAAGATTCTTTGTTGCATCATCAGGCAACTGAGTGCATGTCAAACTTGGGAGGGGGAATCCCTGAAATCAAGGGTGGAATCAGACTATGTTTATGTTGAAATATCCTTTCTGTTGCTAGATAAACTCACCTCTAGTTGTCCTACTTGCTCCAATAAACATTATGAATGAAGCAGGTTCTGGTCTATAGTTCAGTTATGAAATGCATTTCACTGAAGCTGTAAAGCAAAACAAGTTCTAATGCTCACATGAATTTTAATTTGTATTTAAAATACTGTTGCCCCAGTATAACAGCGAGGCCCTTTCTTTGCCCAGTAAAAGGTAGCAACAGGGAGTAACCCTCTTAATTGCTCCTGAGACCAACCACACTCATCCCCACCCTGAAAACCACCTTCCACAAACTCAAGGGTGACCCCTCCTGCTAATTAAGCAGAAGTGCTGTCTCACAGGCAGGTTTCGGCCGTGCCCTAACCCTACCTTGATGGAAACCTGACTGAAATCAAACAAGAAGTTCTTCTGAAAAAAGCCACCTGAGCACAGGACACAGAGGCCAGCGCCTGGAGAGCAAAACGAATTAGAGTCACGCTGAGGCAAGGCCAGTTCTGGGAGCACAACCAGATCATCAGGATTGACAGGGAACAAGTTCAGTTGCAACATCTCAGAAAGACCCAGCTACAGCAAAGCCACACAGGTACATCCCCCACTAATGAAAATGCTGAGCTTGTCCTCATACCAGTGTAGCTTAGGACCTCGCTGTAGAGAAGATGGTGCACAACACCAGACTAAGCCACAGTAGTAGGTTATGGAGAGCACAACAATGAACAGCAGCACAAAGCCAACTACAAGCTCTGAAAGCAGGGAAGCAGCAGAACAGAACATGGAACATCAGGTTGGCCACCAAGTCCCACTAAGTCCCACCAAGTCCCTGGAGGCACAGCCTGAGCCCTCGCCTTGATGACCTGCTTCAACATCTATCATGGAAGCCTTGCAAAACCTGACACATGGGCCACAGGAGGCTCTGCTTCCTGGTGTGAGTACAGCCAGTGTCATCAACTGCCAAGATATTCACACATTCTCAGTGCCTCGTTCTCTTTGCTGACAGCTTAAACTATGAACTGAAACTACTCCTTCCTGCAGCAACCAAAAGCCTCTGAGTCACTGCTGTTGACTGGTCACAGGTGCGGGAGCAGTGGAGCTCCAGGAGAAGCAGGTGCTCCTGCAAGAAACCTCCTGGTCTTGGCTCCAGGGGCTGCTCTTACCACTACAGCAAACAGCCTTCCTCACCAGAGCCCAAACCTATTAGACCTCCAAACCTCCACCATCCTGGTATCAGACCCCTTAGTCTGTTGTATCCTACAAAGGATGTGGTAAAGCAGAACTTGTGGTCCCTCTATAGCAACAGGGCAAGTAGCAGTGCTAACACAGCAGCCAGGAAGGAAGGTGAGAGAGAGGATGTGCCATACAAGAGAGGATGTGGTTGCTGGTACTGCAGCGGCTTAAAAAAGATGCTGCAAGAGGTAAGATAACAGAGAGGAATGATTAATTCTGGGGAGTGGGAAGGCAGGATATGAACAGCTCAACTAGAGGAAGACAGAGCTCTGATTAAAAGAAACAGAAACTGAGTCAAAGGATACTGGATAGTTAGGGACAAGAAGACAGTCCAGCAGGCAAAAGGCTCATGGGAAGCCTGGCTTTGTGGAACAAGAGAAATTCTGATGTGAAATTATGTAGGTTACATGCCTTGGGTGGTACACATGTGGAAGAACAGAAATCGACCTAGTATAGAGCATTATATGGGTGCCATTTTGTTTTTATTCAAACTATTCACTGAAAAGGCCTTAGAGACATGACACAAGTCATCTGCTGTTATCAGTGGGAGATGCTTCTAAAGGCTGTGTGACATCTCTTGGAAGAAGAGATAAGCATCTCAGAGGTGTCAAAATTTCGTGCTCTTGAGAATGAATATTAGCTTTCTTCAAAAAAGGAAAAGGTAACACTCAGAAAACATTGTTAGCAATGTCCCAGGATACTTTTCATAGATGGCAGTGGTGCAGCAGCAATTCATTTCCTTCAAATAAGTTTATACATTTTGAGGTTTGAGGCACTGCACGACTTTGCCACAATGAGAACCATCTGTCATAAACAGACCATTCAGAAATGAACGCTGCTTTTCAAGCATACAATTCTGCTTATAAAATACATGCAAGAAACCCCACAATGGGACACAGTTTTGTTTCAAAATATGTTATAATGTGCAAATTACAACCCCTTGCTCTTAAAGAGCAAGATAATAAGAGAGAAACCTCAATTAATGCCAGATGTGAGGTCAGAACCACCAACTATTTTTATGAAAGGACCAAGTGCATTTCAACTTCTTTCTGTACATGTTTTGTTATTTGAACTGGAGACAAACATGCAAATGCTGCTTCTCCTTTTGGTGGTACTATTGCAATGCAACCAATTTAAGTGAATTTATTCCTACTAGATTTGAGGATAGGCAGCAGAACGTAGACCTTAAAATTCAGACTCATTAGCTAAGCAAAGGGTTTGACTACTAAAATCTACTGGGGCCCAGAGAGATGATGCATCTCTACCATTAACATTAATGATACCCACAAAACTCATTTAAAAAACAAAGAAACAAAACAAAGCAATGCTAACCTCTTCCTCTGCTCATCCTGGGGGAATGGGAACAGGGCAAGGATTTGGTTTTTGCTGACAGTATCCAGAGCTGCAGACTGAAAAGCTGCAACGACCCGCAGGGATTCACTGTTCTGCGTGTTATAAACAAGAGCTTTGAAAATGAGCAGATTCTGGTGTGTTGCTGCTGGATGGCATAAATCATGAGCAGCAGCAGAGCTCCAGAGCCGAGCTGCCTCCCTCAGGAGTTGCAGCATGGTAACAATGCTAAATATATGATGTTGTTGTTCCAGGAAGGTTTTTCAGTTGACAGTGTTGCAACTTTTCACTGTTCCCCCCAGCACCATCCCACTTCCCCGATTTAATACACACCCATTCTTTTATTCTGGAATAATTTGAACAAATGCAATTTTAGAACTAATTCCCTGTAAATCTTCCACTGCCTGGCTACATCTTTGGATTAACTGTTGACTGATTTTCATCATCTTTTTTTTTCCATTCTGCAACGCTCCCCCTTAATACTACCAGCTGTTAAAACAAAGATCAACAAGATCTCTTGCCCACACAGTTTCCCCTTTGGGCAGCTGTGTACTAATTATTAAAAATGAACCATACAATGTTCCTGCATAGTGCATGGAGAATTACAATAGAAAAAACAAACACGCCTGCTGATCCAGTTAAAAGAAGACATAAACAAAGGCAATTCTGCCCTTTTATCCAAAACCAAACTGAATTACAGCAGTAGAATCCTCTCCACAAGAACAATACTTCAGACTGTAGTAGTCTGGGAGAATGTATTTTGGGGAAATCAGCTTTTTGCCCAACTTCTTCATAAATCAATGCCATACTGGATTCACCATGCAGAATATCCAAGCTGTTCTACACATCCTCAAAGTGCACGATTTTGTCATTAATATAAAACCTCCTCAAGCACGATGCTGCCCTAAGCACACACCTGGGGTTTAGAAACTCCTGAATTTCAATCCCATTCTGTTGAATTTTTTTGAGAAGTAATATATAAGAGTGTGGGGAGGGTTGTTTGGTTTTGGTTATATAAAATCCCACACACGGTCTTTAAAAAAAAGTTTAAAAATCAATGACATTGTTAAACTTTGCCAGATAAGAGCTCTTGATCTCCCTCTATCTAAATGTAGCCCATGTGGGCTACATCTAAGAACAAAAACCAGTAAAGGTCTTGCCAGGTATGTCTGGTATTCTCAATAGCAAAACTTCTGATCTTCTAATGTCCATCAAATAAATCACCTGCCAGGTGTAGAATTGAGCATGTGTGCTAAGGTTTTTTCTGCCCAGATCCTAATGTATTTATTAAACAGAAAAGAAGGGCCTTTACTCTTGACTCATTTTTGCCTCCTCCTCCAGCTGTGAAGCATTCCAAGAACCAGCTACCAACCTGCACTGCAGACACGGTGTCTTTATGGGATGTTTATGTAGATGATTCGGGAAAAAAAAGTGTTGTAAAAGTCACTGTGATCCTGCTTAGCTACAGTCTGCCTCCAAGAAGAGCTGGAGCAATGGCAATACATAGGGTCGAAAAATAACCCCCTCCAAGCATGTTCAAAGCCCTTCTCTTCAAATGAAGTTCAAATCAAAAGTGAACATCCCTAAAATGACTGTTCTGTTCTCTCTTCTCTCTTCCAAATTAAATCGAAGTAACAGCTGAAAAAGACTGAAGTACTCCTGCATTTAATACCTTAAATACCAAAACATTGCAAACAGTTCTGGATTTTTCAAGGGCCACTTCACACTCAGAACCAAATAAGATTACTGCTATGACTTAAGTACTTCTATCTGCCACTGCATTCCATTTTTAACCCAGAAATTAGATTTGGTGCTTCTGCTCTAAAGAAATAGTCACATTTCTGAAACAGGAGACTTCAGAGAGGTATATATAATTCAGGAAATCTAATGTAAAGATAGAATGATGCTGTCATCCTGAGTACGTAGCATTTTAAGTGTCTGCAAACCTAGGCATAAATTCAACGTAAGTTTTAAATATTAAGTCAATCGCTTCAAAATTTGTTAACAAACTCTGTTCAAAGTACATTTCATAATTCAGTATTATCCCCTCCACTCTGTGGAGTCAAGCAACACTGGCGAAAAAAAAGATATTAATTCTGGAACTAGGCCAGAAATAGAAAATAAGCAAAGAGCTGAAGAAAAGCCAAAGAGACATTATTCTTTAAATCCTTCCCATCTAGTGGGGTTTGTCATACAGCTTTTTTTATTACAATAAGACCCAGCTTTTCCTACAGCTATGAAAATGGCAACCAAGACATTCAGCTAAGATCCTGCCAAGTATTTTCCTATTACCTTTCTCATCTCAGCTTTCCAGCTGATGGATGCTTCAGCACAGGGACTAACCCCTGCTGCACGCTCTGCAGTGCTCCTAGAGCCAGGCTGATTTTGACAACAACTTTGTTTCACACTGATCCCGCTTGTATAAAACACTCAAACTTCAAGCTCAATCTTGCCAGGCCTCTTCTCCTCTGCAGAAGACAAGATCACCTCTATGGCCACGCAGAACTAAACAAATTTAACATAGAACTTAAACTAAAATATGATCAAACCAAAACTAATGTGGCAACTGTACCGCTGATAGGTCTTGCTTGGGATCAGAAACATCCACCTGGGTATCAAAGCACATAATGTTATCAATAAACAAGGATTCTCTGATAAATCTAGTTTCTTTGTTTGAAGGAATGAACATAGATTCTCATACATTCAGCTCTATTCCATTTCTATAAAGTTTATTCTCATGTAACAACTCCTATTAATAATTATAGTGTGAACTCGTGTTCAACCAAAGTTTAAACCTGAGTAAGAGTAATCACATTTCCCTTAACCAAATAATCACCATATAAAGCTTCTCAACCTCCACTGGGTCTCCCTCCTCCTCCCAACAGAAGCCTCTCTCAGTCCTCAGTAGATTGCACAAAAATAAATGAATGCAAAGGAGGTGGAATAAAGAAGGGGAAATGTTGTGCAAAATGCTGACCCACCAAAAGCACACAAAGCATTTGTTCAGGAGCAACAAGGAATAATTTAATCTGAGGCAAATTACCAAACAAACATCAATTAAATTACATGCTAGAATACAAGAGAAAGTGCTCCCCCGCACATTTCAGGTTTGCAGAGTCAGAGCAGCAGGCTCACAGCCCAGCACAAAGCCCTGTGGGTTCTGCTGGAGCCACCCGAGCTCAAGGATACTTGGGATTCTCCACAGGACATGAGACGATCAAAAGCATCTAAAGAGAAAGAAGTAAATTTAACTCGGCCACACTAAGCACACATTCATACAATAGACGGATGATGTGTCACCAAGCTTTGTAAAGTGGGAAGAAATCAGTGCTTCCTACCCTATAAACATGCCATTCATGGAAAGCCCAGAACTACTTTTCTAACACAATTATCTCTGCCATCCATAAACTTTAAGTGCCCGAGCACCTGATCAGGGGGTGTTTGAAGTGAGCCGTAGCAGCAGCAAAGATCCTCCGGCTCCAGCAGCAGCCCTGTTGTGCTAAGTGCTGCCTGTGCACCAAACAGATCTGAAACAGGGACCAGTGCACTGAGAAACCACAGATCAGCGGGGAACCACAGCACAGCAAGACATGGTGGTTTGCTGGCTGACTGTCCCACCGAGGCCACACTCTGAGCCCTAACGGGCACAGCTCAGGTTGAGTGTGCCAACCAAGATAATCTAAAGATTCTACAGGAAGTGCATCTACTGACTGTACAAACCTTCCAGCCTGGCTCCCTACAAAACCTCTGGCCTCTCAAAGTAAAATAGTCAGAATATTTTATGGAAATAAATCAACAATTAGACTCTCTCGTGACCAGTATGACTTGGAAATCTGAGCATCAGGAATAAGTAATGTTTCACTATCCTGAGCAAGAGAAGCAACATCCTTTGATCCTCTAAGTAAGGGCTGTTTCCCTCAGCAAGGATATTCTGCTCCTGAGCTGGATTGGCAAGTCTAGCTGAGCAAAAGAGGTAATTCAGTCTTCTTTCGATAACAATCTCATGTCCTTGGGTTCCAAAAAAAATCATGTGAGTATTTTCTAAGTCATGCTGTAACAATGGTGATGGTACCATGATATAGATTTCAAGCCTTCACAACACTTGAATAAGCATGTGTCTTCCCAACCCTAATGGGAATCACATCAGTAAACAGCCTTCTATTATTCTAGTGTTTAGACACAGTCATGAGAACAGCACAATCCAATTTATAACAGTGCTAACTGAAGCTAAAATTAAAAGCCACACGTGTCACACCAGTCTGACCACTTCCTTCCAACCATCCCATCTTCCAGTACTATATATGTGCCTAAATCAAGTATCAGTCAAACAAGGGACAGCACTAAATGTTCTGGGAGTTTCTTAATTAAATTCCTAAACATGCAGCTCTGACAGCTTTATATTCAATTCCCAGTTCTGAACAGTGAGTCGGTACCAGCTCATAACCCTCAGGTGGAAGTTCTGCTGCAGCAGGTAATTATATTATGCTTTACCCATCTAGGCAGTTTTCTCCAAAATATTTGGGTTAATCTCTGAATAAAAGCATCCATTTTAAGACCTGAAAAATAGACTTATAAAGTTTGAAGCTTCCTGTAGTTTTAAAAATCCACTTATATCACTTCTGCAAGAACTGCCAGACAGAGCATTGGTTTGGGGGCGAGCGGGGGTTTGGTTTACTACAGGAAAAATGGTTTAGTGTTTTATCAGATCTACTCTGGCATTTAAATACCAGCTTACAAACTTAAGATGGAATGGAAAGTACAGACACAAAAATCAGGTTGACTGCACGCAATTTCATTAAAGCCACATTATCTTAGTGTACCTAACTGTAAAGGCAACAGTTTTTTCAAAATAAATCCCAGGCTGTCCATCAAAATTAATCACATATCAAAACATACAATAAACGTATCCATTGGCATCTAGATAAAAGCATAAATAGCGTCAGATAATAATGAGCTCTACAGTAAAACCTAAAGCACAATGAAACACCAAGACAATGAATGGTACCATGGAAAGATTCCTACTAACTTGCTAAGCCCAGGACGGACAACATTTTTCAAATAGAGATCTCAAAATTCTTTACAAAGCTGGTAAGGCTACGGCAAGCAGACAAGAATTTAAAACTCTCTTTTAAGGAGTTTAGAACCAACAAAGCTCCTGGTATTTTAGTGACATTGGAGGCTCTTGTAACACTGCAGGCATTTAGAAGTGCTAGCAAATTAATATGCTGCACCAACTCATTTGGTGAACAATCTCATTCAGATCTTAAGCTGCTTGTCCTGTGTTCTGAATGTGTTAGCAGGCTGAAAAAATCTGAGGTGTCAAAGATATTTTCTGAAAGGGTGCTACAGTTTTTTCAGGCTTAAAGCTGCTTGCTGGACTTTGGGCTGATTACTGGGACAGCAATAAAAAGCATTCTGATCTGAAGACAAACAGCACCAGGACCACCACAGCACATCAGTTGTGATGGGATTAAAGGACTAACACAAACTAGAGTTCAATGTTTTTAAAATCTCCATAATACAAGTAATGGAGAGCTGCTGGTCAAGTTTTGAGTCAGTATTATAGCATAGTGTGTTTTACAGGAATATTTCTTAATTAATTGCTTTACCAAGACTATGTCATCGAAAAGTGTGCTCTGGAATGAAACTTTGAATAAAACTACACAGATACATGATCCTGATTTCCACTCTTCTCACGTTCTTGGAAGTTCAAGTGGAAAGCTACCACAACAACAACAAAATAAAGCAAACAGAGGGAACGCTTACATTATAATGTGCTACTTTTGTTTTCCTACCACAGCAATAACAAACCTATCACAGCAATAACAAACCATGAAGTACCAAAGAGGAGGCAAGCCCAGCACTGCTCTTTTCTACCACTAGTGTGGGAGGAAATCTAACAAATGTTCACTTTGTTTCCAGAAAGTGATGGATTCCCCAACTCCACAGGTCTATTTGGAATAAGCAGGGCCCATAAATTACATGCAAATCTGTTACAAATTCACTTCTCCATAAGCCTGCCATTCAAAACAAGCAGCTGATAACACAGCAAGAACAATGGCTACAGCCAGTTCTCATATAAAACTACTGCCAGTCTCTTGCTCTTGCAGTCTGACTGGCATCTTGCAAGAGAACCATCAATTTAGGTCAGCTGGTAGCTGCACTGCTCAGCAGCACAACAGGAAACAATGTGATGTGCAGAATAAGATGTCGGTCACTTGAGTTCACTCTTTCCTGAAGCAAGAGAAAGATTACAGCCCACTTCAGGATTCCTTCTGCACACTCACTTCAACTGGAGGAGCCTGCCTGCTCAAAGGTGGAGCCCAACCCATCCAGGAAACAAACTCTTTCTGCTCACAGCCAAATGTGCATCCACAGTGCCATGGCCTACAAAGAGATGAAGCCGTTTCCTACAACCCATGATTTTTGAGAAGGGCTATGTAGGGCATCTCAAAATTACATCTGTAAGGAGTAATTAACTCCTTTAAATGAAAAAAAACCACAGACATTCCACCCTCTATCAGGGATGTGTGACTATCGCCCCCGCACGACTTCAAAAGTCTAGACCAGGAGGGTTTTAAGCTGATGCTATTAAATATTGATGATGTTGTATTTAATTTTTTTTTCCTATTTATTTGAAGGGAACTCATTAGTACACTGGAAAAATAATTCTTTGAAATGAGGCTGTCAGTCATACAGACTTTTTAGATCATTCAGTGAACACTGCAATTCTAGTATGGAGAATCTATGCTGGGTTATCAGCACACTGTACTGACTTTCAATGTCAAAAGATACCATAAACAAGATACCCTCCATTTTAAACTTAGTCACAGAATACAGCAACTATTCAGTAGTTTACAATTTCACAACACATGGACTCATAACAAACATGAGTGCAATAGGAATTACCATCTTTTTCCCCAGACCAGAAGGGTCACGAGATGGGAGAGGTTTGAGACCTAGGCATGATTTCCATGTCCAAGTGACGTGTTCTCCATCCTTCTAATCTTGCTTCTCTTTAATTCCTATTACACCATTTGCAAGACAGGGCCCATCAATGCCCAGATTGCAAAATGCCTACCTAGGGATGGGATCTCCAGCAACAGCTGCTATGACAACAGCCTCTAGGTTCAGAAAAATAGGAAATTTAAAAAAATAAATTAGATAAATGGGAGCTCTGGAACAGCACACTTTAAGCAATGCACTTATTAAAACAGCAGATGGGTTGATATCCTGTAAAATACACTGAGGCACTCTTCAAAATTCTTGCAAGATGCACTTTTAATTAATTTATTACTGGAATGAGGAGGTATTAGAGCATTTACTTTCACAGCAGACATCACTCCAGAAAAGTTCTTATTTTCTGTGGAAGAGATGTTTGGCTTTGGTTATTACAGTTCATCAGAGCAAGTGTAACCTGGAGAAATTACCCACCTCAAAACACCTTTTTTTTTCTTAAAGTCTTGCCATTTTATTAACTCAAGTCACTACTAGCAAGTCTACTTCCAGTGCTCTGCTGTCTTTTACTCAGAGGAAGTTATTTTCTGTTTGTATGACACTTGGTATATTCAGTTGATCTACAGGAGACCTTCCTTCATCAAACTTCCACAAAACACTTCCCGAGTCAGCACTCGGGCCTGCAAGAGGTTATCACACTACACTTTCATCAACATTTCTGGAAACATACATTGCAAATTCTGAAGTATATGGTGATGAGAGTTAATCTTATGAGTAATGCAAGAGAAAGACAAAAAAGAGCAGTGCCTTTCAGTATAAATAATCTGCTCATGGAAAGTAAGACGCATGGGGGAGGACACTGGAAGATAATGGGATATGAACAAACCAACTTCTCCTGCTGCAGAACATTAGAAAAGTTGCTTTGCCAGAGCTCAAGACTAAAGTGTGAGGCATCTGCATGTACTGGAGAAGAATTTCTTAGGATATTAGAGAGACAAACACTTTAGAAATCCATGTGCCTGAAAGGAGACTGAAGGTTCTGAGCATTGCCTTGCCTCGCACAGACATTGATGCAAACAGTGACAGATGTTCAGAGAGCACAGTCAGCATTACTAAATTAAGCACAATGATCTAAATTTCTTATTAACCGAAGGGAAAAAAAAAAAAAAGCCAAAGACCCATAATGCAGACATATAATGGATGCATAAACAAAGAGCCCAGGGCTTCAGCTCTTATCTGCACTGAAATAACTGAAATTACTCCTAAGGGTAAGGGCTGAAGAATAAAGTTGTCGTATAGAATGTGATTTATTTGAACAATGGTACAAAATACAAGCAAGTTCCAAAATAACAGATATGGTAATAAAGATAAGTAGTCTAAGCAACATTTCATACCAGTGCAAGTGCTTTGCTAGACAAAGCTCATTGTAAGGGCTTCATGTTAGAAGTGATGGTGGTGGCAAGGTAAAATAAATCTCATGAGTTTATCCTCTCTCTGAAATTAAAAGGCTGCAATTTAAGCAAAAATAATAAAATTTCACTACAGATCTAATCCCCAAAGTTATATGAACTTTTCATATCTTTGCTTTCCTGTCACCTTTGTAACTTCCATCACACTTATCTTTCTGTGTAGGCTGAAGAAATTCACACAGTTTACAAACTTTCAATCAAGTATCTCAAAACACAGAGGTTAACATCAATTGGCTTATTTATACAGCAGTAGTAACATTTTATCTTGGGACAGAAAGATAAAAAAATACTCCTTGTGCTATTTTCTTTTTAATGTGAATGCAAAATATAAGATCAGTACCATCTTCCAAATCTGGATTTAAATGAATTTCTTAGGTAAACTGAACTGCCTTAGAAAAAGTGACAAAAACACCCCAAAATAAATGCTCATGCAGAAAGCAATTTGAAGAGATATGAGCATCTATCACACACAAACTGAGTGAGTCCCTATGGTAAACATCCAGCAGGTTCACCACAAGCAATCCCGAGCAGTCACACAGATTCAATGCTCTGCAAGACGGACAAACAAGAGCTCAGATCCTTGCAAACTGTGTGAGAGAAGCCCCTGGTGAAAGGTGGCTGCTGGAGCAACCCCACACAGCCACTGGACAGCATGAGCTACAGTGGACCTAGACACTGTAACCTCTGCTCCTTCTGACAAGGAGTCTAACAGTCCCTTGGCAATCTCCATCAACTCTTGCTATTAAAAATAAAAATGTGCCAGCCTTCCTCCTCTTCCCCTTTCACTCTTCCTCATATCTATGCTTTGCTTACTTCAGCCTTCTTCCATTACATTGCTGCAGCTTTGCCTGCTGGATTAAAGAGCACTCAAACACAGAAGAAATGCCTTTGTTTGAAGAAGGACAAACAGGAACCTCCTCTCCAACCTTTGACTTGGATGGATCCGAGCTACTGATCTTCATACAGCAACTGGAGCTCCTGGGCACGGTTCCCTGAACGTCCCATAACTCCCCAACTATTTTATAACACAAAGATAGACCATTTGCTTGATGAGCAGTTGAATCATCTAAAAAATATGAGAGGATACTGAATCTACTAGACGCTGTATCTGCCAAGCAGGGAGAGCAGGCTTGGCCTCTGAACCAGACTGATACAGGGGAGAGGCAAGAGGAAAACAAAAGTGTTTGTTACCTATGTGCACAGAGGGTGAGGGAAAGGAGGGGAATTCTCATCATTTGACAAGAACATCCCCTCCCATAGCAAGAACAACAAGGTCATTCAGTGCTCTTCGGTTGTCATAATGACAATACCTCCCACTTAAAATAGTCTTTGGAAGCTACAACTCTGGTCCAAAGGCTGACTGGAACTGCTGTTGTCCTCAGCCAAGAAAGTCAAAGGAAAAAATCTTATTTTTCACAAACACTCCAATTTAAATCCATCTCCCTGTATCATGGACTTTTGGCTGCTAACACAAACTGATGGGCCATGAACCAGCAGATTCAGTGAAGTTTATGTTATGGTAGAATACTCAGGCAAAGCACTTCTGAAGTCAGAGGTCTTTAAGATGAAAGCATCTGCCAACTTCTCCCAGGGACATCTAATATGTCTTCACTGACATTATTAACAAAGAGTCACCCTAAAACATTCCAGCTTTTAAGTCCTTGGGCCTTTTGGATGTATTTGTCCTCTAATGGGAAGAATCCAAATATTCTCCAAAAGGAAAATTCCTGCTTACGTGACTTGGTGTGCAGACTGAGGTGGAATCAGACAAAGTGCCTAAGAACTAAGAGCAAGACTGAAGAAATGTCATGGGGTCTGTGCCTATTATTTTTTGTGAGTACTCCTGTACAGGAGCAACATTCATAGTGATCAGTAACATCCAACAAGGTTACTGACACGTGACAGTTAATTCTTACTTATGAGCACTTAATATACACACTAAAGCTCATAATGTTTCATTCCTCACCCAAGTTAATGAAAGAAAACCTGAATGCAATCATGACATTTTTTATCCTTGAGAAATTCATGTGTAATTGTAGACTCTGTAAATGCACACAAGTAAACACAGTCTTAAAATTCTGCAAAATTCAGACATAATACAACATATATAGGAACTGATGTTTCCTCAGTAGTGACTGCTGTTAAAAAATGGTGCATTTCCTGGCTTTAAGATGCTTAATTCTACTAATTTAATATTGTGACCATGTCTATTTTTGGAACAGCAATGGAACACATACACAAAAGAGAGAAAACAAGTTATAAATGCAATGCCATGAATAGAGCTATGTAGTTCATGCATTTTTTCCTTTCTTCCCTAAGAGAATCTGAGCATTAAGCACTGCACAAAGAAAATGTATTAGAGTCCCCTTTTTTAAGGGTGCTTTGTGCCTGTGGCTTTTTTTCTTTTAGTTTTGGGTTCATCTTCTGATTATTTTCAAAATTCTCCTTATCCAAGAAAGCCTCTTGAAGTGCATTAGGGCTTACACATTAGTCCCAGACTGTTTAATTTAGCCCTAATACCTTGAGGAAGCTTCAGGATGGATTGTTGCTATTCTGATTAAGGAATCAATCTCCCCCCCTGCTGAGAAGGTTAGACCAATGCTCTGCCCCCAGAGGGAAATCAATGTTGCTCCACTGACCAGCAACTTCCAAACACTTCATGCACTGATGGCTCATGAAGAAAGAAAAAAAGCACTTAATTATTGCATTCTAATTATAAAACAAGTTCTGAATTTCCCCTATTTTGACTGTTGTTCACTCATTCAAATCTTCAAGAAGTATGGATTCTGGCTCTTTACTATCAATATTCCATTTTTACTTTGTTCCTGGGGATTAACCCACAAGCAAAGCACAAAAGAACTACACCAAGCCAACACCACATTCAACATTCAAGTCAATACAAATTGCTGTAATTGTACGCACAAAAACCATACACATCATGTAAAAGATCTTCTGACCTTGGTGTGAATGGGGTGCCCTACTTTGTCAAGCAGTTCCTAACCAAATACTTCAACTCAACTGCTAATAATCAAGTGAAATATTTATATTTCTATTGTTTAGCTCAGCTAAGGCTTTTGTTAGCTGGAACAATTCAACACACTCCCACGACCATTAAACATTGACACTATGATATGCAAGCTTTCTGCTCAAGAGTAAGTATTTTCAAAGAGCTTCAACAACTATGCAGATCCAGTTTCCCAAGATACCTAAATTAGGTGCATGCGTTTTCCAACAGCACATTTCTTGCAAAAATTGTCGTCTTCAAAAATTACAGCTTTCCTGTGTCACTCATACTAAACCTCTGGAAAAGAGGCTTTTAACAATTTTATATAGAATACAAATATAAGGATAACGTAGGCGAGAATCAGAGAAAAAGCCACAATGCAAAAAGCAAAACCAGCCCATGATGATCCAGAAGATGTGTAGAGGGGCTCACAGTTCATATTGTGCTTTACCAGGAATGGATGCCTGCTTTCACCATTCCAGGGCTGTTTCCTGGGCTACTTCACTGCATCTCAGAAGAATGCATGCAGCCATACAGTCAGAGAAACATTATTTTGTCTTTATAAATAGAGTTGGAACCTAGCTATCCCCCCCATTCCAAAAATAAGGCTGTAAATCCTCAGGGCACTGATTTAAATAGGAACCAAGTCACACATGTCATGTGATAGACGTTCTCGTTACCTAGAGGATAGGCTGGTGCACTTGCTCAGCCAACTATTTGGGTTTTCAGGTGAAGTGTGCAACAGGAATCTTTAAGTGCTGGATGCCTGGATCACCCCGGGCAGGCTGCCTCCCCTTTGGGGGTGCCTCCTTTCTGGTCAGCTGATGGCAGTGTCTTGGAGCAAAGCAGCAAAGAAGCTGCTAACCAATACATACACTACTGAAGTGTTTGCTTAGAGGGGTTTTGCACACCAGAATCTGAAGCTGTGCTACACAGTTTGTCAGCTTCTACATGTCAAGTTAGGAACATATGCCAAAAAGCATCCTCCATGAAACACAGATGTTTCACAGCTCCAGAGAGTTGTAAGGAAATAAAGGCTCTTGACCAACACATACAACCCCTTCCTCTCAATCTTTATTTTTAGGCTTTTCCAATGACAGTACATGAACAAAGTATCTCAGACTGTTACACTTGGGAGAGAGAGGCAGGATAAGTGAAAAAATATTTATGTAGCATTCTATCACAGCTCTCCTGGTCCATCCACTGCCAGTTTTTCTCTTACTACAGCAAAACCTTAGTTACACATTCTTAATGAATGCCACTCCTATAAGACCCACATTTGACAGATCAACAGCCCCCAAGAGGGCAAGAAATATTTCCCTTCCCCTTTTAACTTTTGTTTGAAAAAACACACTTCCATTCACTCACTGCTGCATGCCAATCGTTTTTTTCCCCCCTTTTATAAATACAAAATAAACATGTTAAAGTATTTATCTCTGCATAGGAAAAAGCATAATACAGAGTGAAAAATATTCTCTAAATTCATTTTAAATCTATTTGCGAAACAATTCCTCAAGGGTCTCTGCACAGAATGAGTGGATGAAAGACAGCAGTGCACACACTTCTGGATGAAGCTCTCACTGGGGATGTGGTCAAATATTCTTCTACAG
The DNA here is from genome assembly GCA_013401335.1 of Brachypteracias leptosomus. Classification (NCBI taxonomy): domain Eukaryota; kingdom Metazoa; phylum Chordata; class Aves; order Coraciiformes; family Brachypteraciidae; genus Brachypteracias; species Brachypteracias leptosomus. The sequence goes on along the minus strand of VYZX01007317.1, from coordinate 236,799 downwards.
CGAGTAAAGACACAAAATGCGGCCGCAGAAGTCAGCATACATACATGCAAACCAGTAAGTCAACTCTACTTAAAATCACATGGAAAAAGCCACATAAAAATAGCAATGCTACAAAGCCAAGCATGCAGAAGAGGACTGCTAGGTCCCTTCACTACTCTTCTGGTTTACTTTCCATGTAATCTTCATTCTTTGCCCCATGCTTCTTCCTTGTGCACCCACCACACTTTCTCCTGATCCCATCAAACTCTTGACTTGCTGTTCCTAATGAACTAATCCCACTGCATGTCCTGTCTGACAGCAAGTCCCAATTTCACCTCCTACCCAGAGCTGGTTCCTTGCCTTCTCTATTTAAACTTCCTTTCTCTCCCTGAGCTCCTTTTTGCTGTTTCCTTTGACCAGCTAATCCCGGTTCTCTTGTCCTCCTCAAGTTTGCTATCAGAACTGCCAATTCAAATTTCCTCTCCTCAAACGACCCCATTCCCATCATTCTTGGCACTCAGAGTCACAGAAGGGTAGGGGCTGGAAGGGACCTCTGGAGATCTCTCATCCAACCTTCCCTGTTCCAGCAGGGTCATCCAAAGCAGGTTGCCCAGGATCGCGTCCAGGTGGGTTTGGAATCTCTCCAGAGGAGACTTCACAACCTCTCTGGGCAGCCTGGGCCAGGGCTCAGTCACCTTCACAGGAAAGAAGTTTTTTCTCATGTTCCTCCCATCACAGGAACAGTTTCTAGACAAGCAGCTCCAAGTTTCAGTGATGAGACCCTAATCTAATCTCTACTCCTCTTTCCTCACCACATTTAGTCTCTTGGACCAGTTAGTTTCCTATCTGACCAGAGCATCTCTCACCTCATTCCTCACCCTCCAGCGAGTATAACAAGAGAGGAACCAGTCCATAACGAGAGAACCACCAGTCTGCTACCATCAAGGAAGCGTAAGTGGTCAGATGGACCTTTAGTATGACTTGGTGCAGCCACGCTTTTCATCCTCTCTCCCTCCTAGCTTTAAGTCCACTTTCTCCCAGCTCCCTGACCCACATTACTCTCCCTTGTTATGCAGGACCATCCTACAACCAGCTTCTCCCTCCACGCCTCTGGGTGCCAGTAAAGGAGTCTGTAGGCAGAAGAGGCTGGTGACTCCACCCTGGCCTCGAGCAGTCATGACATGGAAAGTCTGGCTCCACTATTGCACAGACCAACAGGACTGAGGCAGAGTCAATTATTCTGTGGGTGACTGCATCATCTTGTCCCACAAACACTCCTCCAAGGCCCAAACGTACTCAGCACACGCTGGAACTTCTGAAGTCTCCAGCACCAGTATCTTCACTGAGCTTGCACAGTGGTATTTTCTCCAAAGACTTGCAAGTTTGCCTAATTTGGGCAGATTTTCTCAAAAACATCAGAAGGCATATCCCTATTCAACAGCTAGTGTCTGCCAAACTTCAAACCCAGCTCCAGTCATTGGGAGCACTACAGCTTTCCAAAACCAAAGAGGCATCATGTTTAGTATGCACAAGGCACCGGGCCCTGCTAACAACTGAATACTCCTGACTAATCTGAAATATCAAAATGTGAAGCAAGCACAGAAAAAAACCCTGCAATCTGAGCACACTAACTTGGAAAAAAAACTTCAGCAGCAGAAAATAGATTATTTCATCAGAAACTGTTAAATTACTGATACCAGCCTCACTAAAATTGGTGGAATTCAAGGATTTGCTTTAAAACCTTTTTAGGTACCATGCATAAGCACTTGAAGAAACACTGAACGAGACAGCCAAGTGACACACATTTAACGTAAGAAATCTGTGTTATTTCAGATACAAGAAGAATGATAACCCACTATGGCATTTCCTCAGGATTAAGGACTATCTGGATGACTTTGTAGCTCATTGGGGACCATCTTTCTAAACCAAGCATTAACTCCCGAGAGGCTCCATTTCCAGTTTTATTGCTTTCCTGGGTTTCTGAGGCTGTCTGGGGAATCACTGTTGGTCTTCTGGTTGTTTTTTTTTCCCCCCAATTAGGTTGACTCTTCCCCAAGTAAATTAAGGGCAATTTTGCAACAGAACTGCTTCTTTACGTGCTTCACAGCATGCAGGTCTGCTTCAGAGAGCAGCAACGGATACTGGGCAATCAACGTCTCATTCTTGCACTGCAACCACCCTGCTCAGTGCTGTACGTAATCTAGAAAACCCACCTACATCTTTTCCATTTTTAGATGCAAAAAAGGAAACATTTCATTTAATAACACCAACAAACCATTCTTCCAGGTTAATAAGGTTATCCAGACAACAGAGAGGAAAAGCAACATTAAAATTCCACAGAGACCCGAGTCACCTCAAGACACCTGCTTGAGAAGACTAAAATCACCATATGCAGCACATACCTGTGTGCACACATACAACATAGAACCACTTTTCCCCAGTTTTAGAACCAAAGCCATTCTGTGAAAAGGACAAAGACTGCAACGTGCCAAGAGACAACAGTGGGTTCTCCTCTTAGCAATTTAACCATTGTTTTAAAAAACCAGGTAAATAGAAACTCTGTTTTTCTAGGAATGGAAGGAGGATGACAAGTTTCATCTGAAAAGTGTGTGATTATATTGAAGGGGGAAGCTATTTTAAAATATTTATATGAACACTAAGGAAACTCAACAGAGCATTGGATTTTGATGGCTGGATTGGATTCAATGTAATAATAACCCATCTCAGAAACATTATTTCAAACGGGATGAAAGTGAGTTTCCAGAAATTCATTAGCAGGCTACCTTACTACCAATCAACACAAGCAATAATGTAAAACATGTTATTAAGTTCCAGTGCAGCAGTGGCTCCTACTCTTCATGTGGAGGACAGCTTTTGAAATTCTGCTTTAAAGGAATGTTTCACAACATGAGTAACACTAATGAGCTGCAAAGAGTCCAGCAAAACATCGCCTCATGTTTGACTGCCTCCCCATATGGTTCAAGAAAGCGGGGGTTCCTGAGCAGCCACAATACAAATGGAGAGAGTCTGTGACTGAAAGGGAAAAAAAAAGATACTCTGCAGCCTTGACTCACACTGAAACACCGTAAATCCCCCATTTTTAATGAATAGGTAGGAAACATTAAGAATAGGTTGGTGACAATATTATAGAATTCCTCTTTCTTAAAGCAAAGCAGAATTGTAAACGAAATTACTCAGACATTCATACAATAAAGACCCAGCAACTCCTGCAGGTACCAGGAGAGAGTCTTTCTACTCCTGGTGCCTGAAGTACCACGGGGTGTCTGTGGAGACCTCAAACAACCCCATTCTCCTACTACTAGCTTCCAGGAGCAGCAGGGGAGTTCCCACAGAACACACCACCTTCAAGTTTAAAAATCAGCTACTTTTAAACAAATGAAAAGGACCATTATAGCACTAATTTTTCAATGCACATACTTAGAAGCTGCAGCAGCTTGAAATACCATCCTGGGCTGGGCAAACACACAAAGCTGTGCACTGCAGAATTATGGTACTTCTATAAACTATTTCTCACTCTAATCTGCATATACAGGCTGACCACTTAAAACAGTGAGGGATCCTCTCTGAAATAAGGAGGAGATATTAATGTCAGACAATTTTGCTACCTCTAAACTGTCCAAATGACTATGTAGAACACTCAGCTAATGAAAAGTGTATTTTGCTTTGAAGTGCCCATCTCCAGCACTCTGTATACAACTTTTACTACAAGCCTTAGAACAACCAAGCCAAAATTATAAATACGGTGCATTTATTCCTGACCTCAGCTTTTTTTCCCCCCCCAGCCTCTCACTGTATTTGCTTTTAGGATGCCTTACTCTGGGAGTATACTTTTGTGGGTGAAATTTCAACCTCTTTGAAATATACTGAAGTTTTAACACCTTACTACACAGAAACTAAGATTCTACCAACTACAAAGAGAAAGGGGCCAGAGATACAGAGCTCTGCCTCTGGGACTTGTCAGAAGGATGCCAAATAAGCTGCAACAATTCACAGCCAATTTACAATAAACCACACTTTTCAGAAAAGCATTTGCCATCACTAGAGAAGACGATTTTCTAAGCTGCCAACAATGCATCCACCCACCTTTGAAGGCCGGGCCCCACTGCCTTACATAATGGAAACTCTCAACTCATAATAAGAGTTAACTTGTGAATTAACACGCAAGACTAAATACTTCTCATCTGTGTCCTGTCCCTTCAGAAACCAGCTCCTTTTCCATTCAGCCTTGGAGAGGAACAGTTAACACCCAAAAGCAAAGAACAGGCAGGGGGGCTGGGGGTGTGAGAATGGGATGGGTGGGATGACACAGAGCTCTCCATTGTATGCAATCAACTATAGTGGTGCACACAATAGAAGTAGATGTTGGCTTAAGGAAAGAATCAATACATCAAAGGGAGATCCAGCTTTGCAGATCCTTTACAGGGAACAAGCTGACAAGAACAGAGCCTTCATTTAAGATCACATTTGAGCACCATGCCCAGATGCCACCAGGATGTAACGCCACCAAGGTCAAACGCACCCAGGTACTCCAGACAGTTTCCCAATCTGAGTCACCACCACATGCAACACCCATAAGTCACAAATACTAGTGAAGAACAATACTACATTCAAGACATTAAGATTACAGCTGTTTAAACACAAATTTTGCTGATGAAATAGAGACAAAAGTGCTGAAAGAGGAAACGATTTATCAGTTACAGATAACGAGGGGACTTTCAGAGCTGCACCTCATCAGCTGCCAATGAGGGTGCAGTTAAGAACATGGTTTACAAGAATCCCACTTGCTCTAATACTGTGATTTAAAAGGTACTGTTACTGAAAATAATCTTTTCTCAATCATAAAAGATTTAGAGACAATTTGTATATATATGTGGAATGAACTTTATAAGGGGAAAAAAAGCCATATCCATAAACTTTTTTCCATACTAAAGCATACTGGGATACTACAAACAAAAGGTGCAGTCCCCAAAGGATCGGTCACATGAGGAGCTGGCCAACAGAACCCCTGTGTAAGGGCAGCAAATTAAGTCCTTCGCAAACACAGAATATTCACCTTCTCACAGGTCAAAAGGACAGTGGCAGCTGATGGCTGACACTCAGCTTTTCATGAAGGTCAAAAAAATTTTTATTAAATCACCTTCCTCCCCAGTCTATTTTTAAACTTTACACTGAATGTCAGAAAAGCCACAATAGCAAACCCACAGCATCTGCACCTCTGTAACATTCATAACAAAACATTTAATCACTTCATCACTCACACTTGTTGTGACAGCATTCTGAGGAGACAGTTTTTTCTGGACCACTTAACCACAAGTTTACATGTAGCTCCCCCCAAACTACATACTGTACCAAAACTCATCATCAAGAAAGGTCCTTCTCTTCAATATACCAACCATGCAGCCACAGCCTTTCTCACCCAAAAGACAAGGACAGAAATGTTGGTTAGTTTTAGCTCTGTTTGCCTTATAATTCCTACCACTTCCTTCAAGTGCTTCATACCACACAAAAGGACACTGGTGGGAAGTAGCACACACTGGTGTTTTCCCAGCTAAAACACCCTTCAGAAGAGCTGTATGTACCATGCTCTTATGTTCTCTTCTTATTACTCAAGAGAGGAGAAGAGTGAAAGAGATCCAAGGATGCCTTTACAACCTATGGACCCGAAAGCATGGTTGACTGAGGGCACAAGTTGGGTCTTTACACAGGTACTCAGCACTTATAGTAGCTAAGGAGTTAGAGAACATTTCCACTTTCTAGAAGCAGACACAAAATAAATATCTACTATACCCTCCTACCCATTAGCCCTCAATGCTACTCTTGAACTGGGATGAAAAACAAGATGGTTCAGTCCTATGACCACAGTTGGTTCTTCACCCACCACTTCTTCCTCCAGCTCCTGAGTGTTTCAAGTGTAACAGGCAGAAAAACTTCTGCAGGGGCTGGGTAGCCTGACTGCCACCCTGTCAGTGTGCACACACACACAGGAAACCCACAGGTGGTTTACATGAGACCTTCAGGTTGTGCTCTGCAACGGTGGATTGATTGGAGGTCCCAGGTGATCTCATTATCCCCAGCATTTAGCCTCATACACAATAGAAATGCTGCATTAGTATCTCCAATAATTCTCCTGGTTATGGGTCCATTCATGCTCACAGGGCCAATCTTAAGATGAAACTCAGAAGTCCAGATTCAAGGGAAATATCAATGGGAACTCTGCAATCAGATTTGCAAGCCAGAGGCACAGAATACACTCACATCACAGCACAAGGCTAAAAATCTGTCCTGGGAATAACTTCGATGTTGCTGAAGGGATTTTATTGCTTCTGAAGTACGAAGCTTTCTGCAATCAGTTTTTTTTTCTTCCAGGAATGAACAGAAATTCTACATAAATCCATGCACATTAACATTCTACATGAACTAAAGAGCAAGCTTGATTTCACTTCTCCTTTGCTACATTTAAAGAAGTGAATCATGAACACATCCAGGGTGATAGATCAGCACATTAGAGAAACAGGGAGCGAGTTGAGCCTGATCAAACAACACTAATCTTTCTAGCAAACTTCAAATTTCTAAACTACGGTTGGAAACACTCGTTACTGCCTCAACTTTCAGTCCATCAAATGGTCGCATCAAGTCATATACCACTCACACCACAAAACTGGCATCTGGTGCTCACAGCATCTGTTTGTGAGGACCCATTCCCTGGCTACTTAAAACAAATACTGAGTTCTAAGGGAAATGAAAATTTCATTTTTGTTAAAAGCAAGCATGCCACGATCAACAAAAGGAGGTGGCATGTATTAAATACAGGTTGGTTGTGTGGTTTCCTTTCCCAGTGAAAGGAAAAACATGGAGAGAGAAATCAGTGTTTTGGCCTAAATAATCAGAGCACTGGAAACTGATGTGTTTCCAAAGCTCTGCCCAAATTAAAATAAGGCGACTCCTGCCAATTTTGTATCTAGAATCATTTAATCTGTTAGCCCAACCCTTTTCCTCAGTAACCTGCTACACTCCTCAAAGTACTACACTGAAGACATACTGTGAAATATACTATACTGTGAAAGTACATTTCATGTATGTGAAAGTATGAAACTATGTTTCAAATAATATGAAAGATACTTTGATACTGCTGAAGAAAATCATTTCACCAACAAAATTTTCAAGGAAAAAATAAGTTACAAAAGCAGTTAGTAGACACCTGCAAGGTTAGATAAGACAGAAACAACTATTTATAAGCACTACTCTACTACTGGTCTTGTGCAAAAACATCCCAGTATCACTTGCAAACTTTTAAAAACACAAAAATAACTAAGTCCAGCTTGAGCATTCAGAATTTCTTTTCCTGTATCAAAAGTGCTATAGTGACTCCTACTCTGATTCTACTCAAACTACTTCACCTCTCCTCAGAGCATCCAAGATGCAGAAAAAGGCAACTGCAGATTTTCCCAGAAATGTTCTCATGCAGCAGAGCTGTTTAGATACTGATGAATCAATATAGCATCACTACAGTATTTCATCGGTATGTATCACCTTTCTGTCTCTGGAATATACAGACATACCACAATAACGTCTCAGTTGCATCTGCTCCCTCATTTACCATCTAGTTCTAACCAAGCCCAGCTAGAAACATGACTACAATGTCACAGCAACCCGGGATGCTCCCTCCACTGCCTGCCAGCCCAGCAATGCACCCAGAAAGCACAGCAATCAGCACAACTGAAATAACCATTTCTACACAGTGTTCACACCTCAACTCGCACTAGTCACCAGCCCCAAAGAGGAGGACACAGGAGCCAACCCCTGCAGTGCTTTGCAATCCAGATGACCCTCCACCACTCGTTCTTGACTTCTCCATTCAAAGCACCGTTCCCGTTCCCCTCTTGCCCCCCTCCCGAGCACAGATTTGTCCCAAGGCCTTTAATATCCCCCGCTCAGGTTAACAACCGCTTGCCCAGTCTCCTGCCCACTGTCAGGAGCCCTCCAGAACAGGTTCTGCTCCCTGCTCCACCATCACGCTGCCAAACATGGCTGCATCATGTCCTCTTTGTGATTTAATATGTATATCTCTTTTGCTTCTCAAGACTTCTTTTATCTGCCCACCCTTATTTTCTCAGATTAGCAAGGGACCATTGCAAATCGCTATTATCCACTTTTCCATTCCTTTTAACACTTTGATATTTCCCAGCAAGGCTCCGCCGCAAACCCAACGCCTTTATACTTTCCAGGTTCACCCTATAAACAATCAAGGAGCTTTATACACTGGAACCCTCCCCACCGTTAAAACGTGCTTATTTACACACAACAGAAAACTCTCCTAATTCAACCCTCCGACCTTCAGAACAAGCCTGGAGAGAAAACCCCTGAACAGCAGCGAAAGGAAATTTTATCATCTGGCTTTTCCTCCCCGCAGCTCCCTCTCCTGAAACCGGACCCCCTCTATACCCACCCCCCGGAGCCTCCCTCAGAACCCCCTCACAAACCCCCCTCCAGCCCCGGCTCCAAACCCTCCCTCCGCTCTACAGCCGCGGGCGCTTTTTGTGCTGCCGAGCGCTTTTTATTCC
>VYZX01007317.1:214096-228171 GCA_013401335.1 Brachypteracias leptosomus | reverse complement strand
CGCCCGCCCGCCCGTGTCCCTGACCCGCTTCTTGCCTCTCCACCCTACACGAGGTGCGGCCTTTTTTAAGCAAATGTTCCTGTTTTGGCCATTTGGAAACGGGGCAACCGCCCCAGAGAGGGAGGAACCCGCACCCCGAGCACCGGCTGCAAGGGCGGACTCTGCCAACCCAACTACCCAAATAGATACACACGGAGCCCCCCCAAAATAACCCAAATCCGGCAATGCTAAATCCACCATCTGTCACCAACACACCCGTCGAGCAAGCAGAGAAATAACCAAATTATCAGCTTTTGCATAAATGTGGGTTACTGTAGCAATTACACAGGCCTCGCAGAAAATGGCTCATTCCCTTGCCAGGGAAATAAGATTGATTTTGTGCTCGTCTCCATCTGTAACAGCCTTTGAGCTGTGTCACTTAATCTAATCTTACTTTCTGATTTTCAGCTACAAGAAATGTAAAAAGATCTTTAGATTGATGTATTTATTGCTGCTTCAAATGGAGGTGGGGGGGAATAAAGGGAAGCACATTTATTCACTTGAGGAAGAAGGTTCTAGAGGGTGGGATCCTTTAGGTGTGAGCAGATAAAAAGTGACCAGCTGCTGCAAGCATTCCCTTTGGATTAGTGCAGGTCTTCTGCTGATGGTTGGCTATTAACCCACACCAGAAAGAAGAAGAAAAGAATAACTTATTAAGCAATTCCAACATTCAGAACAACAATGAAGACGAGTGTTATGTTAATAACTGAATTGCATTTATTTTTATCCTGGTTCAATAGAACTGAGCATGAGTAAAACGCTGCTCCTCCCACAGCTGCCTTTGAAGAGACAGAAACCAGCAAGGCTTCTGTTCATCATTAGAAGTCATTACTTCTAAGGTCTGGCTTCATAATCAAGAGACATGTTCAACTCATTTCACAGAGTGCTTCTTCCTGCTGCTGCCAACACATTTAAATATCTGAGCCTGCCACGCTGCCTGAAGCACAACCACAACTTTCCAAGGGCCTGTGTTCCCACAGGCTCTCAGGGAAGGGGCACCAGATCCCAGTGTACATCCAGAATCCATTGCAAAACCAGGCAACAACTGAAGCTTTTTAAGACCTTAATCCATAAGTACTTGAAGAAAAAGAACATTCAGAGACCAAACATAAAGCAGCACTAGTATCATCCAAGGTAAATTTGCTGTGGAATTTTCTTCTGCACAAAGAGCTGGGAGGGGAACAAGGCAAACCAGTTACACCAGCACGGGCAGGGAAACCTGTCCATGCTGAAAGATAGAAATACTTAACCAGCTCCAGAAAGATAAAGGCCAGAAATGCAAGTTTTGTATTACGATGGTACATTAGAATCAACCATACCAAAAACTATCAAAAGTTAGTAAAATCTCTGTGGACAGAGGTTCAAAAGAAACATTAAATAAACTGAATTCCTGATATTACTACAAGAGGACTTTTCCCTATCTTTGATTGTCTTTGTTATTTACCCTGGAACTCTCCAAGACAGGGACTGACACATGATCCCTTGCAGTTGCACTGTGCCCAAAACAGCAGGGCCTGCAGCTTGGCTGATCCCTAAATACTAATTAATTACTAATGTAATTAACAATGATGGGAGCATTAAGATCCCTTTATGCTGAAGATGCTGGAAAGCTCAATAGGCCCCAGTCTCAAAAGAATAATTCAAAGTAACTCTTGCAAATTATATTATCCGGCACATCGTTATTTAAATTGTACAAACCAAATCCAAGCAACACAGAAGCTGGTGGGAGCTTTCCTGCTGGGAACAGATCAGTTCTCTAGATATGGGCTCATTCCTGTAAATTCTGTTTACCTCTCCCTGTTGTTGTGATTCAGAACACTCCCAGAGGTTGACCCTAAGTCCAAGAAGCAGCAATTCCCTTTTTGGACCACCAGGACTTTGTTTAGGAAACCTCAATCTCACTTGAAAACTGCCATATTAGCTGCTAAATGATTCAGAAGATAAATAAAATAAAATAAAGCCCTAACTGAAGTTCAATCTAAACCCTTTTCTCTGGTTTTGTTTACTCATGCAAAGCAAGAAAAAGAACAACTTCCAGAAAACATACAAGCATTTCTTGCTTCCAGGATACAAGAGGAAAAGGACCCACCTTTCCCCCAGAGTTATCATCCTTGCAGCTGCTTCCCTTTTATTTTTATATTTCTACCTAGGTCATCCACATCCAAGACAAGGAACGTAGACGTTGCTTGTAGCCTCTCGTACCCTGGGACTAAAACAGCCCCGGGAAAGGAAGAGACCACACCTTTCCCCGAGGCCATCACAGCTGTTTCCTTTCTGCTCTAACAACAGGACAGATCATTCAGACACGCAGCAGGGGCTTGGGTTCTTTTTAAATGCCTTATCAGAACTCAGAGGGGCCTCATTATAGCCTGATTAAGACCTGATAAACCATAATGGCCCTGACCAGCCTCACCTGTGCCCTCCACCCACACCCTCTCCCCATGGACTCATGAGCACCATTTAAGCTTTGGCTTGAGGGCTCAGTCTCATTTGACCGATGTGGTGGAAGGTGCTGGTCTCCAACTCAGCTGTGTCTGGCTCTAGAGCCTGTAGATATAGAGCCTAGCTCAACTTTTATATCATTCAAGGAGTAATGATTTTAAGCTAGGAAAGGATAAATTTAGATTAGATGTTAGAAAAAAGTTCTTAATATGAGGGTGATAGATCAGTGGAATGGGCTACCTAGAGAGGTGGTGGAGGCTCCATCCCTGGAGTCATTCAAGGTCAGGCCTGATGGGGCTCTGAGCAACCTGCCCTAGGTAGAGATGTCCCTGCTTGTGTAGGGAAGTTGGACGAGAAGACCTCTAGAGGTCCCTTCCAGCCTAAAACATTCTATGATACTATGATATCTGGCTTTATCTGGGGCCTGCCTCATCCCTGGGGACTTGCCTGGCCATTGCTAGACTGTGTCTCACCTTGGTTGCCATCATCTGAACTGCAGATGGACTTTGCAGCTGTCTCTTGACCCAGTCTTCTAGGTCACCTGAAGACCTGCTCCCAGCTGCCACCCCTGGGCCTGCTCTGCTCACTGGGACTGGACTCTGAATGGTGAGACTGCTGCCCTGTTGTCTGTGTTATGCTCATCTCCCTCAGGAACAGCCAGGCCTTGCTACTCCAGCATGTGCCCATATCTTGACTTATGGAGAATGTTAACAAATTCATAGTTACTCTCCTTCACTCTGTACTAAGGAGTACCTGTTCACTGCCCCTATGCCAGGATTTTTCTGTCTGCTGACATCTTTCATCCAATCTCAGTAGTTGCTTATGATACACTTAAAAAATCTGTGAAAGGTTCTAATTGGATGTTTGGGTACAATGAAGGAGTAAAGGAAAAAGATATCCAGGCTCCATATGTTTCACCACAGCTGAGAGTAACTCTACTTGCTAAGAACAGCACATTTAGAGCAAAATGAGTTTTGTCTGGAAGCTACAGTAAAACATATCAATGTAATGATGGGAGTTGCTGTTAGAGCATATCCATCACAGACAGCAGCCAGTTTGCATATTGATAGGAATGTAAATTCGAGTAGAGAGAACTTTTAATGTACGAGTTGTTAGAAAAATGCATAGCCAAAGTAAACCTGCTGTAAACTCTGAGATCATTTAGTCTAGGTAAGTGGAAAGCTTAAGAGCTACTAAAGTATCTTAATAGTTGGTGGAGAGTTACATGAAAACAAATAAAAGCCTTCAGACAATTTCCAGTCTGTGGCACAGAAAGCCCCAATTGCTGTGAGGAAACACATTCTAGTTAGGAGAGGGTCTTCAGCTGAATCAGTCTCCAGAATGACAGGAGTTATTTGACCACTGCAATAGCCAAAGCTGTGCCTGACACTAGTGGAGCCAGGCATGAAAGCCTGGGCTGCAGCTGTGGTTGCAAGCAGCTGTTTCTTAGGAGTCAAAAGTCTCCAGGTTTCCCACGTGGCCCGTGCACAGGAATTATAATAATTGCAATATAAAAAAAAAAATTAATTTCAAGAAAGCGTCTGGACCAGAATTATCTTTTCCAGAATAAATTATCTGTAGTTACGAAGGCTATTTACAATCTGTGGGGTTTAGCAATACAAGGCCTGATGCTGACAGGACATCTAGTGGCATGTACAAGTTACTGCACAGGGAAAGAATCCTACTAGAAAAACAGGCTCGCTTTGTTCATGCTTCCAAATATTTTCTGGTACTTGTTCCTGTTTTTTTGGCTGATTGTAAGATTTCTGCGTTTATTTTATTGCCTAAGAGTATAAAAGAAAAAGTGGGAAATTAAATTTTAAGAAGAAACGTACAGTAACATCTGCATAATGCCTGCAATGGGAAATTCTGCATAATGTTGCTAATATAAAGGTCAAAAGGATTTATCTTCCTCTGGCTTTTTACTCTCCCTTGGGATTTACTACTTGCCTTATCCAATCCAGTTGTTTATCCAGCTCTGGATGAAGAAACTCGCACAGTTGTTAATCTCTACACTGAAAGGGAAAATCAGAATGTTTGAGTTCCAAGAGGTGCCAGTACAGGGCTCCCCAATGAAGAATTACATTTATATTGATGGCTTTCTATAAGGAAGACACAGTGTATAGTCTTCACATTTTTTCTAGCAGTATGTTAGCTTAAAAGCCATTTAAATTACTGCTATTCATGTTCAGTTTTCTGCTTGTCTTACTCTCAGTTTAAGCAACAAAGTTGTCACTGAAATCAGGCCCAATATGCTTGAGATTTTATTTCTAAGTGGGACTACAGCTACTAGCTTCAAACAGTTCAATACCCTCAATGTTATTCCAGTAAGGAAGCTGAAAGCCCTTTTGTAACACATTTTTTTGTGATATTTAAAATTAATACCCAATTTAGCTGATGTTAGATACTCAGCTTTTCAGTTTTTTGGTTTTTTTTAATCAAATCACCTTCCTTCCCCAGTCTTTTTTTAGACATTACACTGAATGTGAAAAAAGCCCCAACACCAAACCCACAGCATCTGCACCTCTGAAACAGAAAGCTTGAAACAGAAGGGCAGTTTTTCAGTTCTTTGGACTACCTGATGCTCAGACATCTGCTCTCACCACAGCTCCTAGAAAGACGCTGAGACCTGCTGGGTGATCCACGGCTGAGCTGGGAGCAACAACCTCAATGCCATGATCTGTGCTGTGTGGCTGAAGGCTGAGGCGGGAAGAGCTCCGGGCTTTACCCGGGGGCAGAGCAGCCCCGAGTGGCCTCACCCCAAACCAGGGCCTCGCTAACATCACCACGAGAAGACTCAGAGGGTTGCCCTTGGCCGGTGTCCGCTGTGGGAGCAGCGAGGAGGGGGCTCAACACAGCGCCCTGGGCGCCTGGCAGAGCCCAGAAGGGTCCTAGAGGGAGAGAAGGGGGGCTCGGAAGCCACCAAGCCCCGGTGACACGGCACAAACTCCGGTGGCGGGGCACAGCCCCCGCTGACAGCAGAAGAGCCTCAGTGCCCGGGGAGCGGCGTGAGGCGCAGCCCCGCCCCGGTCCCGAGCTCGCCCCGCCCATTAACCCCGGAAGTGGCGCGGGAAGAGGATGCTGATGCTGGAATAAACATGGCGGCCCGCGGCGCTGGGGCTGCGCTGGGCTGGGCCGCGGTCGTGTTGGGGCTGCTCTGGGCCGGCCCGGCCGGCGCCCGCATTCACCATCTCACCCTCAAAGTAAGGTCTGCGCCGCTGCCGTCCGTGCTGCCTCCGTTCCTCCAAGTCGACTGAGGGGAGAGGGGGGGCCGGCCCGGCTCTGCCCGCGGGCCGGGGCTCTCCTCCCTGCGCCCTCAGCCCCGTCCCGCTGCCTGTCCCTGGCCCTTCTCCCTCTTCGCTTATCTCCGGGCTCTCTCCCTGCGTCTCAACCTGACCAGGCTCTGCTGTGTTCTGTTTTCCACCTTGTTCTCTTCCTCCCTTTCCCCTACATTCCCTTAGCCCCCATCCCTGCTTTTTTGGCCGTCTGTTTCTTAGTTGTGGGGAAAGCGTGTGAAGGGGCCTCAGGACTGTAGCAGTTTGGGGGTGAAAATGCTTCATGTCCTGTTAAAAGCGAGGCAGAAAGCTCTGTGTGATAAGAGAAGGCTGAACATGAGCTGGGGGGAGGTTTGTGAAGGGGGTTTGGGGCTGCTTTTGCTTTTAATTTACACTCAGTAGTAGTCTTCCTGGTTGCTCCACTCTAAAAGGCTGTGTGTTTGTCTTACAGGCCCTCCAGATGTAGTTTCTTTGCACTAATTAAGCTATTAGTAGAGGCAGACGAAGATATTGAGGCTGATAGCTCTTATTTTGGTTTGATAAGACTTCTGGTTGTGCTTTGAAAGAATGTTCTGTCATCCTGTGGCTATATTTGAGAAACACTTGTCACTTGGGGTTGGTGGGAAGTGGTGCAGATCGTGGTGGAGATCTGCAGCTCCAGGGTGCTGCTCTCTGTTGTGTATTAAATGAAAAGCTGCACAATTGTGAAGTCACAAAGAAACTGCTTTTGAGATGGAGCTTTTTAAGGGCACTCTGTAAATATTCAGAATGAGGTTGTTAATTTTGTTCTGGTTGTCAGCAACATGCAACATTTTTCCAATAGAAACTTTGGAAGATGTTAGTACAGTCCTATATGACTAGGACCAACGTTACTGTGTTCTTGTAGCAGTTTGAGGAGAGTGACAAACTTTGCAGGAGTTCTCCTTCATCCAGTGAATGCTAGGGGACAATTATGACTTATTCCTAGAGAATTTTCCAGGCTGTGTAATTGTCTCATAAGCAACCACATGAATATTGTTCTGCTTCAGGAAAAATAAACTGTTCTCTAAAGCAATAAATTAGGAGGTTTATGCTGCTGGTTACATTATTGTTTTGAGGAATTTGTGACCAGCAATTGAGTGCTGGAAGAACTTCTCCTGGGGTGATACTTTTCCCTTACATAGAAAACTTTGAAACAGATGTTCTCAGCAGCCAATGTTACAGCTTCTGGCTCCTATTAGGGTGTCTTTTAGCTGCCTGGATCAATTACTAACCCATGTTTGCTGGGTTTATGATCAATAGCTTGTGTTTTGTAGGTGTTTCATGTGAGCTGCAACACTGATCTACCAAGCACTGTGGAAAGCAAAGTGTGTTAATGCCTTTGTCCACCTCTGGTATAAACATGATCTTTATTGTGCTCTAACAATCTCCCCCCTTGTATTTCATCAGCTGCTTTACAGCGTTTGTGTAAACATCAGGCTCCACCAACTGCACCCTTCCACAGTGAAATCTCCCTTCTAGGGTTCTTGCCATTGGCTCCTTGCTTCTAAGTGTGCTTTGGTGCTGTGCCAAGCTAAAGGCCACAGCTTTGTGTGAGGGTTTGATATTAGGTTTCCTCAAACAACTGCTATTGCTTAAGGTAAAATAGCCTCATTCTTGTATCTTTGTAATTAGCTTGTTAAGGTGAAGGGGTTTTTTTGTTGTCAGGAAAGCAAACCACAGTCTGAGCGGTTTCCTGTTCTGAAACTAACTTTTTATAGAACCATACAAAATGGTTTATTTCTTCTGTGTTAGCAAGAATCAAACAAATCATTTTTCTGTTAATTACCCTTGCCAAAGGAGGCTCTCTTCCCTAGTAGCAATTTTTATCGGCTTGATTAGTTTAAAGAGGAAGCTAGGAAAGGATAGATTTAGTCTAGATATTAGAAAAAAGCTCTTTAATATGAGGGTGATAGATCAGTGGAATGGGCTGCCCAGAGAGGTGGTGGAGGCCCCATCCCTGGAGTCCTTCAAGGTCAGGCTTGATGGGGCTCTGAGCAACCTGCCCTAGGTAGAGATGTCCCTGCTTGTGTAGGGAGGTTGGACCAGATCACCTCTAGAGGTCCCTTCCATCCTAAAACATTCTATGATTCTAGAATATGTTAAAAAAATCTCACAACCTCCCCTCCCTCCCTAACCTACAAAAATTGAAGTTACCGAAGACTGATTGGACCAAAAGAAGGTGTTTTTGTTGTCTTAACAGTTGACTGCAATAATATTGAAGCCTTATGTTTTGCATAATGCAATAGCAAAGTGTCTCAGAATGAGGAAGTTGGTCTGAACGAGGCCTTTGCCAGACACACAGTTTAACGCCAGTGAGGGGCCAAACGTGCCTGTCTTAGGGGGAACCATCCAACTGACAGTGCTGTGTAGCAGCTGCAGTGATGGTTTCTGGTTAAGTGAGCTATCTTGCCAATTAACTGGCTTCCAAAAAGGAATTAGGACCTTTCCTATTTAGTAATACTGTTAAGATTACAGTTTCATTTTAAATTATTTGGAAGATGTTTCTTTTCAGTGGTGGTTTGTAAATACTTGTGGCCTTTTCACGTTGGTAGATCTCAGGCTTCAATTGCTCAAGTTTAATAAAATATCTTTTGCAGTAATTCATTTAGTCTTAGACAAATTAAGTCGTAGTCTCACACAAATAATAGAATTCCTTCCATGTGAAGGTAACCACTCACTGATGAAAATTTCACTGTGTCAGTAGCATGATCTCAGTTAGATTTTGGGTAAAATGTTAGAGAATATTTTTCTGCCTATTCTGGGTCACACGATCTCAGATACCACTTTCCTCTAATCTCATTCAGGTGTTGCAGGATCAATTTTTATGCTGAAGAAGTGGGGGAGATTTTGATGCAAATAAACTGAGAATATACTGGATTGTACACAGCTGTGAGCTGTTAGTGAGGAGTCCCAGATCATTCCTGCTGGCAGGGGCAGGCTTAACATTAATGCAGGCTGTGTAAATTAAAATAATGTAGATATGCTAATAACTTGAGTGCTGAAGTGTTCACATGTGCAGCTTCACACCTTTGTTGTAAACTTACAATTGAGTATTTCTGAAGCCAGCAATTGAATAATTATAAATAAAAGCTGGATTCTTCCAACCTGTTAAACCTCCTGTGGGGTGAGATAATTATTAGGAAGTCAGAATTTTCAAGCTGTCGATGTGTGGAGTAGTAGGTGCTTTGGAGAGGGTGCTGTTGTTTGGTGGCAACTGGTGACAGTGTGTGTGGGATCTTGTAAAGCTGAAGGATTTGTGAACTAAATCTGTAAACTCTAAGCACTCAAAGCTGAGATAAAACCAGGGAGAAAAGTGTGTGTTGTAGATGAATTATCTTTTGTTAGGAGTATGTTAGTAAACTGGCAGAGCAAATAAACCGAAGTGGAAGTGAAGAGCTTTTGCAACTCCTCTGAATTAAGCAGCTGTCTCTGGTCATGTTTACAAGGTGCAAAACACCTTGTGGCTGGATGGCACTGTTGATATCCCCCCTCATATTCCCCTCTGCCCAGTCACCCAGACAGATGCATATCTGTCCAGATGTGGTTAGAGATGTTTGATGTGCTATGTAAGGAGCTAGTGTTACTCTTCTGTTCTGACCAAAGAAGTCTATTGAGAGCGTGTTAAATGAACCAGATGGGCTCTGCTTTCAAGCACGTGAAGTGACCTAGAACCCGAAGACAGCCCAGCTCTAATGCTCTGTTGAACAAAGCATCTGCCAGGGGCCATGTGGCACTAACTATTTTTTTCCTCTTCTGAGCATTAAGGGAACCATCTGGTTATTTGCCAGGTTAACTCCATTCTATTAGGGCGATCTTGTTGCAGCTAGATTACAGGTTAGCTGTGTCAGGATTAGTGTCCTGCTGTTACAGGGAGTGATATTTGTGTGTCTGGGGTGTTTTGTGCAGATATGTCAAAATTAATAGTGGGGGTAAAGGAAGAGAGCTAACTCATTGTATTCTACTGTTCTTAGCCCCATCTTCTAGTGCCTTGTCCACAACAGTTTGGTTGCCTTTAACAGCTGACTTCTCTGATTATTCTGCAATCTGATTATCTTTTCCTAGAAAAAAACAGAAGGAAGAAGCAATTTTATTTTCACTGACAACTTCTAAAAGTTTTTTAAATAACAGTTGAAGCTTGCTTTTTAATTTTCATTGCTCTTTTCTTTCTATTGATGATCCAGTAGGTTTGAGGGTCCAACTGTATATCTACTTATTGATTTAGTAATGCAAAGTAATGGGGATATGAGCTTTCCTCACCTCATGTGGTAACTGTGTGTAATGTTTACTACTTTTCACGTGAGGTCCTTTTTAACTGCCTTATTTAAAAAAAAAGACAAAGCTCACTGTACTTGAATATTTACCAGCTGAGCAAGGCATGGAAGGGGATCTACAGTTTCTTTGCCAGACTGAGGGGAGGGTAAATTATTCTGCAGTTAAAACTGGGAGCAGAGGAGGGGATTTGAATTATCCTGTTAGAGAAAATAACCCAAGTGATTCTGTTTGAACCCACATACCCAATTTTTGGTATTTATGCTGCTTATAAGGTGCAAGGCTTTACTGAAAATTATTTAGAGGATGGGACCACGTAAGACATTTCCCAAATACACTATACACATAGTTTTCCAAAATGTTTGGTGCTTGACTGTCCAAACATTGACCCTGCCTAGCACAGAAGATCTGATGGGATGACAGTACCCTGTGATACCTGTTAAACTTGTGGCCAAAACTCATCCCTGTTGTGTAAGATCACTATAGGAACTAATTCCTCCTCAGTCTGTGCAGTGACAGTAGCTAGTGTTCAAACATGAGTTCTCTTGATTGGTCTACAATTCTTTTGGGTTTTTTTTGGTACCAGTATTTTGTTTAATCGATGATGCCAGTTACTTAATTTCTTCCAGACTTTTTTTCTTGCATACTACACAGTAGTATAGCCAGGTAATGAGCAAAGACACATTTACTTAAAGCTCTTTCTGTTCAGATTATTGGAAGAGTTGGTTGGTTCCAGTGAAAAAATTGGCTATATCTGAAGGTGTCCTAAAGAACTTTACTCTTGGTATGATTGGGTAGATGTTTTGCCTGAACACTTAAGTGTCAGTCTCTGTCCCTTGCTTCCTCTTTGCTGCTGCAGATGACCCTGTATATCATTTATAAACTTACTTTTCTTTCTTACAGGATGATGTGAGGCAGAAAGTGCACCTAAATACCTTTGGCTTCTTCAAGGATGGTTTCATGAAAGTCAATGTCAGCAGCCTTTCCCTGAAGCCAGCTGTGGTTCTTGATGAGAAGAGTGACTTACTAGTAAGTTACTTTGAGTCCAATGCCTGTATTAAATTTGTTGTGAAATTGCCCTTGCACTGATGCTTTCACTTGAGGCATCACACCCTGACTGGTGGTGCTGCTGTGAGCCACTCAGGAGATTGTGTATTGGGAGGTTTATCCTTGGGCACTGGCCATTCTGCAGATCCTCTGCTGGACTTGATGCACACATCTAGAACCTGTATTAACATGGGTTTCCTGAGCAGTCCTCTGATGTGAGATTTTCACATTGTTGTGCTGTTGCATTGCAGTGCAACTTGTAATCATGATTCTCAAGAGGTTTCCAGAATGGAGGCCATCTGATTTTTAGAGGACTCTTAATATTACATGTTATATAGCACATTATATTACTGGTTTTTAATAGAAAAACTGAAATACTAGAGTAGAAAGCAGACTTGTGTTCTTACTCTTCTGCACAGTTCATCCTCTTTATTACTAAAAGTATTAAATGCTTTCCTCAAACAAAACCATCTGGAAAATTACTGAAATGAGTTAAAAGGTTGAGGGACAGAGGGTGCTCTGGATTAGTTTGGGTTTGAATCAGTATATATTTTATTTTTGGCAGGTATGAATGAAGTGGCAAGTTAATTATATTTGAATATTTTTTCTATTTAATTATGTAATGAGAAAAGTACCTGGATTCTGCCTTAAATGTGGGTTAATTTATTTGGAGAGTAGTATCTTTGACTCTTTCAGTGGTGGGTTGGCTTCTGCTACCAGGGGAACCTGAGCTGTTTTAATTGGACAGATTCTTCTCCATTGTCTCGTAGGTGGGGTTCAGTTTGGATCGAACAAGGAATGATGGGTTCTCCACTTACCTGGTAAGGGATGTGAACTTACTTTTTTAAGCTGGGGACATCTTATAGTCTTACCTTACTTCAGGAATGGTTAGAAGAAAGAAGTAAAGAGGGGTGGAGTGGTCACATGGGCAGGTTTTTAAGGATAATTCATTTTCCCAATTTGCTGGACTAGGAATGGTAACCTCTGCCTGGGGGGGAACATGTCTTTTGGCTTAGAAGGAGGAGGGCACTTCAAAGCTGTTTTGCTTATTTTACCAGGATGAAGAAGTGGATTACTGTGTCTTGAAAACAAAACCAGAGCAAGATGTCTCTGCTGTAATCTTACTTCTGGACTTCAAAGATAGAGTGTGAGTAAATAGCATATGCTATGTTTTAAAGTTGTTTCTCTAGCTGAAGCTAATGTAACACTTGTGAAATATCTTTAAGGGCTTGGAAAGCTGCTGTGCATATAGTTGAATTTTTAATGAGTTAACATGAGAATTGAGGGGAGTGAAAGAAAGAAATCTGCAGTATAGAATGGTCCAAGAATTGTTGCTGTATGTTGGAGGGATAAGGGGAGATATAGGGTGAAAGGATCACACCTTCAGCACAATTAAGGTGTGAACTTCAAGTCTTGGGTCACTTTTGCAGCTCTTGCACTGAATGTGCTGTTTTATTGTTGGTCTTGAATTATCTGTTTTATTGAAGTAGCTTGGAGGCTGTGCTGCTTGCTTTTGCAAGAACAGCTGTAACTGTAGCAGTAGCAACTGTTTTGCCTGTTCTGTGGTAAGAAAAACAAGTCAGGACAAGCTGATTTTTCTTTATTTGATGTGTATAGGCTATGACAGGTAGCCTCTTTATGAATGTTGATTTGCTTTCATTTTGTGTAAAAACTTCTTGTTTATTTAGTGTGACAGTTCAGTTCTCTGCGGAAGCTGCTTCTTTATTACCTAATATTTCTTTCATATCTGAGAAAAATGTTACTGCCTTAAGTACCAAGCCATTAAAAACTTTGGAACAGAGCAGTGATTCGGATAAAAATCCTGCAAAGACCAACTCAAAGACAGGCAGCAAAGGTAAGCCTGCTAAACTTCACCTCTATGTGCTCTTGCTGCTAGGTCCTTGTTGATGTGCATCCAGCAGCGTACTGTGGTCACGTTCTGGGATCCCCTTGGCCTAGAGCTTTATGCACAGTCTTAAGTAAACCTGTGTAGAGCTCCCTTTTGGGCTGGAGTCCCTCCTGTTCAGTGACTGTTGACCTTATGTGACTGCTGGGGACCTACTGTACCTGTGAGGAGGGGTTGAGGTCTTGTGTGGCAAAAAGAAGGCTAAGGGGGAGTTTGGAAGCCACCAACAGCTAGTTGAAGGTTAGGAGGTTAAGAATGCCAGACTGGTTTTAGTAGTGGCACACAATGCAACCTGTGGCTGTTCCACCTTACAAAGTCTTGGGTGTCTCAGCTGGGATGTTAGGAGGGAAAAGAAGACTTTCCTAGGTAGGTGTTCCAGCACTGCAGTAGATCATCTGCGTAAGTTGTAGAACCTCCATCCTGTGAGATTCTAAACACTTGATTAAACAAAACCAGGGCCAGTGTGACACTTGGCATGCTTTGAGTCGGAAGCTGGATTAAATACTTCCACAGGTTCTTTCCAGCCAATGTTTGTATGTATTTAAAGAGTTGAAATCTAATTGGTCATTTAGAAGCTGTGGGGATGCAGAAGTAACTCTACTAGTAACCTTTTATGGAGGCACAGGTCTTTGTCTGGCTTCCAGAGCAGCAGACAAAACAATTTTTTCTCAGCTTTGATGGGATTAGCTCTAAACAGTTCATGTTATCCCTTCCTGGAAGAGTTTAGGCTTCAGATCAGGGTGCTGAGCAGTCTGATCTGAAGTAGTCTGGGTTTGTCTTGGCTTGTAATAGTCACAGGCTATGATATCATTGAAAACTTTGCACAGCTGTTCTAACAAGTCAAGAACTAGAGCTGGATGGCACTGAAGAGAATTGATCTGACAGTTCTAGTTTTGCTTTTTCTTGTGTTAAAAAGCAGAGCATGNAGGAGAGACTGGGAAAGAATCTGTTAATGATTATCTTGGAAACTGCCACACAGACAAGTACAGGGAAGAGTTGAGTAAAGCATTGGCAATGTGTGAATGGTGGTAGCTGTGAGGATGTCTAAATCCAAACAGTCTAAATGTACCATTAAT
>VYZX01007317.1:172072-208666 GCA_013401335.1 Brachypteracias leptosomus | reverse complement strand
ATTATCTGGTAGCCTGGGTTTCACTTGGTGCTGTGGTACAGTGACTTAGGGACAGAGGGTGGAGTAGTTTGTGTTTGAATTATGTTTAGTGAACTTTCTAATGATCTATATGCAAGGGGTTCCTATGAATTACTATTTTTAAATAACCCAAGTATTAAAAATCAGAGTTGTAGAGCATGTAGTTGAAAAGGTGTTCAGGATGTTGCAAAAACTGCAGCATTAAAGGGGATCCTTTTACACTAATAGCCAGCTCAGCTGGGGACTTACTGTTTGACCTTTATAGGTTTTAAAGAAATACCCTTGGGAATTGAAATTCTTACTGCTGGCTTTTAACTCATGCTCTTCCTTCTTAATTTTTTTCCTCCCAGAAATGATGTATTTAAGATTCACTGGCTAATGGCAGCCCTCCCATTCACAAAATCTCTGTCCTTAGTCTTCCATGCGGTACGTATAATGTCTCTGCCTTATGTAGCTCAATGAGGAACATGGGATCCAGGGCATGCAGTTAGAGCAATCTGCTTGAGGGGGAATGGCAGGGAGAGAGAAGTGTCTTTCCTATTGAAGCCCTGGGACTGAGCTGCAGCTGTTCAGTGGACGTGATTCAGTTTTCATCAGCAAATTCTGACTTTAAATCCAATTGAGATCATGGCCTGAAGTGGTGAAGCAGCAGGAGTGTATGAGGGCTGAATGAGTTCCAGGAATTCTGATGTTCTGGCTATCTGAGGCTGACCTGAAAGCTTGAGCTGTGGTGCTGCTTTAGCTACATGGCTTGCAATAAATGTTAATAAATGGAAACCTTGATAAATGTTTGTGAAATTCAAAGGCACTACTTTAGCTGTAGTATGGTGTGCTGTAACAGACCTAACATGGTAAACTTTAACACTTCCAATGCATAAGGGTCTCTGAATTGTGTTGACTTTGCCTTTCCACTGGAAAGATCTCCTAAACAAAGGTAATAGCAAGCCTTTGATCCTTCAGTGCTTGTGCCAGCCATGATCTTCACCTTCATGTTCATAATAGAATAACTGAAAACATTTTTGGAATCTAATGAATTAAATCTGCTTTCCTGTTAAAATGAAACTGAAAAGCCTCTAGTCACTGAATGCAACTGCACTTGAACAATGAATGAATAAATAAGTTACAAATACAGCTGTATAACTACATTTTAAAAGCAGTGCAGGGAAGGAGGTAGATTGTATGAGATATCCACTGACACTTAGGAAATGCAGGGAATGGAAATGACTGCATTGTCACTAAACAAAACACGTTGGGAGGAAGAGTTCATACACACTGACTGGAAAATAGAACTTGAAGTGGCTGTCAAGCAGAGCTGGTGTATGGACATGGCTGGGGTGCTGATGAGCAGCTTGTGAAGCACTCTGCTGTATTTTCTGCTTCCAGATCGACTATCACTACATTTCTTCTCAGGGATATCCTATTGAAGGCTGGGCTGTCGTTTATTACATCACTCACCTGTAAGTATGGCAGAAGATTGATGGGATAGATTCAAACAATGCAACTGAATTCCCTGTGGGGCTGTGCCCCCCTTCCAGCAAACTGGAAAATTGCTGATTCTTTGGTACTGTGATCTGAATGACAAGACAACAATCAGCCCTGTGTGAAGGGGAAAGCTCTACTTAGAGAGGGCAGCTGCAGAGAACTGGCACTTATGTGGGTGGAGGAGAAAAAGGATAAGAAATGCCTTGCTTTTCTTTGTTCATACTAATATTCAAGTATCTAATTTGTTCTTTGTGTGAATGGTAAGAGGGTACAGCTGCCAGTATTTTCTCCTCTTCATGATGGTGAATGGATGACTCCCCCAGGAAAAGATTGCATATAGTGACAGTTGTGATTGAAGCATGATATTGCTCTGTGATACAGTTGTAAGCAAGTACATCTGCTTCCCTGTTGTAGGATAATCACTTGCCAAAATTCTGAATAGCCAGGCATTTGTTTGGGTTTGGGGCTTTACTTGACTCTAGGAGAGAACCTGGGCAGAAGAAGTGTGATAAAATAGTCTTTCACTGCAGTGTCTGTTTCTCTTTCAGACTGAAGGGTGCTCTTCTGTTCATCACTATTGCCCTTATTGGCNCTGGGCTTTCATTAAACACATCATGTCAGACAAGGACAAAAAAATTTTCATGATTGTCATCCCCCTTCAGGTGAGGACTGAGTGGTACTTACTATCTCCTGGGAGAGCTGCTGGTGCAAACTGTAAAGGGCTGTGAATCCTTCACAAAATACCACGTAGTTACTGCTTGTGTGAGCCTGTTGGTTACAATAGAAGTTGAGCTGGAATTTCCTGGGCCAGAAGTTGCTTCTGGACATTTTTCCCACTTTTCTCTCAATATTGAGTATGAGGTGAGTGATCAAATAGTATCAGCAAATGAGCAGTGAGCTGTAAGGTAGATACGTTCATGCTGGGGCAAAACTTGGGCTGCAAGGCAGTGTTAAGCTACAAAGCAGATAAATTAAAGCTGTTGCTTCTGAAATGTTTGCTGAATGGGCTTAAGGAAAAAAAGGGGAGTGACAACAAGCCTTGTAGGCCCCTTGGGTCTGAGGGAGACTTTCCGAGTGTGTTCAAAGTGATCAGTGCTTCTCTGCTACTCCAGGAACTGAAGAACATGGGAGAGCAGCATTTCTATTTGTTGTTGTAGATAAAACAGTTTTTCTGCCTTTGCAGATGGAATCCCTTACCCGTCTGCAAAACCAGAAATGCATCATTAGTGTTTGAGACTCTTGTAGAGCTCAGGTATGGAGTACAAAATGTGTCATTGGCTTGGTTTGAGTTACTGTCTTAAATTTAGAATAATGTGTTTAAACTATTGTATATACATAGTCCTTTTTCTGTACTATAATTGATTTTGCATTTTTATCTCTGATACAGTAGATTCAGCAGAGTACATAACAAAAAGGACTACTTTCTGAATGTCAGCAGAAATAAGTCCAATCACTTTTATTTCTGTAAATCCCTGTGCAGATGCTGCTGAACAGGTGACTTTCTTAAGATAGAGCTGCAGGATTATTGATGTTACTGAGTGGGCTCTTTTTGCAACCTTGGGACAGCTTTTGCTGAATTAACAGCCCACATCTGATACGTCCTTGGAAAGTGTCTGAAGCCATTCAGGGTGTTTTGTCCTGTAGGTACTGGCAAATGTGGCATACATCATCATAGAGTCAACAGAAGAGGGGACAACTGAATATGGACTGTGGAAAGAAATCCTCTTCTTGGTAGACTTGCTGTGTTGTGGAGCCATCCTCTTTCCAGTGGTATGGTGAGTCACTGTGTGTTGTGTGGTTTCTGAGCCCTGATGCCTTGAACTCCTTCTGAGCTAAAGAGCATTGACTGCTGGTTAGAGCTAAAGATCCTGCCCAAGCAGAAAAAAGCTGACCCTATGGAATCAAACATTCTGTTAACTTTTATTAGAGCTCTGTCAGTCTTAAGACTTCAGTCTTGTTTTGGGGATGTTTAAGTGGGTATGAGGTGGGTGGTGATTTAAGCGTGGCCAGCACAGTGCAGGCTATAGGTGCTTTTAGAACTTGGCATTCTGCAGAAGTGCTGACTTTCTTATGCTGAGAAATAGGGGTTTGCTTTAGTGACTTGGGTTGGAAACCAGGCTGCTAAATTCTAAAACAATAGTGCTGTAAGATCAGTGCTGCCTTCAAGCGGAGTAGCTGCATTTTTACTTGTCTGTTTAGAAGAAATAATCCCATAGGGAGCAATTCCCTGTCCTTCCTTCCATTCTGCTTGGCAAGAAATAATGTTTGTTATATAAAACTCGACCAAAACACAGATAATTCAGATAAACACTATTGTTGCTTCTTGCCAGTTAGAGCATTTATCTTCTAAATTCATTTTAGTCTTAATTGGATAAACAGCTGGATTTAAACGAGGATATGAAAGAGCTTCTGGCTCCTTGGTTAGTAAACATAGAATATTCTTATTTTTCTCCAGTATTTTTGTCTCTGAAACACAGAATGAATATAAATGTCTGTGTAGTAAACATGTCATTGCTCTAGAGTGTGTAACTCCTGACAGTTTCAGAGAACTGTTTCATAATGCACGGATGTGTAAAGGCAGACATACATGTTGCTCAGTGGATGGGAATAAGCTTCAGCCTGACTTGTGATGGTGGGTTCCAGTTGTCCTTACCTTCCCAGTTGTCCTTACCTTCCCAGTTGTCCTCACCTTCCCAGTTGTCCTCTGTATAAGGGCAAAGCCCTACACAGTCTTGGTGGCCTTCTGCCAAGGCTGGGAAATGTCTTCCAAGAAATTTGCACTATCCACTTGTTCCTTCCCCTGCTCCTGTCAAAATCCTGCAGCTCTTCTGAGGATCAGAGCAGTTATGACAAATAAAACTGCAGGAATACTGACTATTTGTAGAAGTGCTCCGATTGTCATACAACAAAGGTGACTTTCACAGTTGCAGCTCTTTCTGCCCATTCCCAGAATCCATATGTTCTACCTAGTGATGTGCTGGTACAGAACCTGCTTTCCATAGAGGAACCATATCTGAAGAACAAGTACACTTGGGTGAACTTCCCTGTAACTGTCCATGGTGTGCAGCCAGCATTCCTGCATTGTCGTGGTACCAAGACAGATGGGCAGTGAGGTCCAGGACACACAATCCTGCTGCGTTTTCATC
This sequence comes from Brachypteracias leptosomus, assembly GCA_013401335.1. NCBI lineage: Eukaryota > Metazoa > Chordata > Aves > Coraciiformes > Brachypteraciidae > Brachypteracias > Brachypteracias leptosomus. Next base: position 204,020 of record VYZX01007317.1, on the reverse strand, counting down.
TGGGTAGTGTCACTGCAGCTGGGGGATGACTCATGTGAGCAAGGTGACTAAGACATGGCCCTTGAATTTACATCCCTGCAGGGTAGCTTCTGTTACATAAGTTGCCTATGTAGACATGTAAGCTGTAATCAACTATTTAAATGAAAGGAGCTTAAAAGAGCAGTAAGATGCCAAATGCTTGGCAGTATTCTGATTAGTAGCTCAGCTTAGTTGTACAAGTGGAAAGCATTATGCTGGAAAATGCCCCAGTTCCTTGCTCTGCTCCCTCCCACAAAGCTCTCTGTAGGCTGGAGCAGGCTTTAGCAATCAGTTTTCCAATCACAAGGAGATACAGATCAACTAACTGCCAGAGCTGGGTAGATTGGTGTGAAATATATCCAGTGCCAAGCACAGTTAATTACGAGCATACCCCAGCCATAAAGAGCTAACAAAACTTGTCAGTGTTCTAGAGGGCTGCAGTGAGAAGGAAGTATAAAACTTAAAACTAATCCACTCTTTATTTTCCTTTTTCAGGTCAATAAGACATTTACAGGAGGCTTCAGCAACAGATGGGAAAGGCAAGTAATCAGTAAATTTTCTCTGTTTTATGCTACATAGCATGCCAGAATTTCAAACATGATGCTGATTTAAAATATGTAAACTACAACTATAAATCCACACTTAGTGTCACAACACTGCTTTTCCTCAGTGGGCTCATGGGAATAACTTTTGGAAAATGACCTTTTTCATGTATTACTTCAACTAATCAGAATTCATACGTGGAACTTATTCTCTGGTACTTGCACAGCTCTGGGTGCTCCAGCCAGATGTGACATCTACAGCAAATCATCTTGACAGATTTGCCTTCATTTCTCAGACTCGAGAGTTCAGAAGCAGAACTAGAAATGAATTCCAGAATTGCTGGCTGTTAGTCAAAAGAGACCCCCTTTCAATTTCAGCAGAAACCTGTTCCTGCCAGAACAGAGGGAAACAAACCTTGTGATGAAACAAAACATGAACTGGCATTCAGTGTAACACGGTTCTTGACTTGTCCATGTTTGTACAGCAGCTTAAAGGGCTGCTTGTGTGAAGTTATGTTTATTGTAGCAGTGAAAATGAGATGATGGGTGGAAAGCCAACCCAAATATGGCTGTTGTAGCCTGTGCTTTTCCTGCCTTATCTGCTCACTTTTCCTGCATTACTCAGTTGGCTGCAGATGCAAGCAGTGGAGCATAGCACTGGCTTCCCTGGAAGCAGGCAGCCATTTCAGTGTCCTGTCATTTGATGTCTTACTCTTCTTGTGAAAGCTTTATTTGTAGAAAGTTCTTTGTTGTCAACATCCTTTCAACCCTTTAACTCTTGTCTCTGCTTTCTGGAGGCAGCCTACTGGGCATGCTTCTTCCAGCCATTTCCTTGGCTTCTGCTGAGACACTTGCAGTGCAGATTGTCTCTGTAGTTTAGGAGGTAAAGTCTAAGGCTGGGCACTGAATTCAGCTCTGCACAGACCAAAGATTAGGTCTTTTCTTGCCATCTGTTAAATTGAAACAACACTTAAGATGAGCCAAGCAATTTTTTTTTGGTGGATTCCAAGCTGTTAAGAAAAAAACCCAAACATACACACATAAACCCCTGCAAACCTAAAAGTGGAAAAATACTAACTTCTAATAGAAACCACTGTAAAAGAGATTCATGTGACATTATCAACATTAATGTTATCAGTAGCTTTCATCAGTATGTTCATATGGGTTCCATGATGTTCACTGATGAATTTGTTTTACCCAGACCACAGAGTGTATGTTCTGGAGTATTTATGCTCTTACTAATAAAAAGTCTACTGGAATTTAGGCACTCCTTGAAAGGAGTCTCTTTCTTCTGAAGACTTCACATATGCAAGTCCTGGTTCTTAGCTGAAGTCACCATGTGTGACTGCAGATGGAGTCAGCTTGCCTGTAACTAAGGTGGAACTGCTGGGTGGCAATGGAGTCTGTGACTATTCCAACCCTGAGCATTCAGCAGCTAGTGCAGGAACTGAGACACCAAACTAGATCTTTGTGGTTGCCCCGTGTCTACCTTGCACTTGATGGCTCTTATCACAAGGTGGTGCTATGGAGTTTGCTTAACTTAAAACATATGGAGTGAAGGAGAAAAATAAGGTGGCAAATACGATGTTGAGCATCAAGATTGGACCTGTCTGCTGCTCATTGTGATGGGTGGAATCTAGATCTGAGTGAACCCAAGCACCAGTGTTTAATGGAGGTAGAAGAAAGTGGTGGTCCAGGAAGAACTGGTTGTGCCTTTAACTACTCCATGCTATGCATAATAGCCTTTCAGGACTGTTCCTAGTTCTCTGGTTTGTGGTGTTCTCCATGGGTAACCACCCTCTTTGTTGTGAATGTTACTTGTGGGGTCACCTGCTGTTACCATCCTTAACCTACCAATGTTACCACCTGGTTGTGCAGATCCTGCAAGTTCAGTAATTGTGTGTTGAGAGGGACTTAGCAGCTGTTTTATGCTACACTAATAATAAAAGAATAGCTAAGGAAAAAAATGTGTAGGGAAAACATTGCATGGGCTGGCAATGGCTCGTGGCCAGGACAGCCACAGTGCTGGGGCTCTCTTGTGAAATACAATGAGGTTGGAGTATATAGAAGCTGTTGATAGGAGCCCATGGGGAGCAAGTGAATGGCAACATGATGCCAGAGCAGAATGTTACGTAATGATGTCGTGCTGCTGGTGTGCCTGGCTGAGAAAAACAGATGTGATTTGGTTGCACTGTAATGAGATAAAATCATTCATTGTAGGCTTATCAATTAATAGTCCTGGCTAGAACCACATGCTCATAACTCCATAGGCTTCCCTTGGAGGCTCTGCTCTGCAGAGCTGCTGCTCAGTGTCTTAGCTTCTCATGAGAAAAATAGGACCAGCACTAATTCTAAAATCATCAGCATTTTTCTTTTTTTTTTTTTCCCCCCCCCCACAAATAAAGTTAATTTTCTCCTGAAATGGTAAAAAACCTCCTGGATCCCCTCAGTTTAACTGCTGTGCTGCCTGTCCTGTGGTTAGAGCTGACTGACTCAGGTGCAGACAGTTCTGGTTGCACTGCCTATTGCTTGCTGGGATTTATTGTCTGGTATTACCTCAATGGCTGCTTCCCCTGTTCCTGCACACAGACTTCATTAACTTATAGGGTGTCCTGGGGAATTATATACTATAAATTCAATAGCTGTTTTTCCTGACTCTCTGTCTTCTGGTGACCTTCTCGCTGGTGAGAAAGACCTAAGGAAAATTATTTTTGCTTCCTTGTGTCTATTAGAACTAACAACTCCAGGACTTCATGGCTCAATATCCTTGTGGTGTTTCCTGACTGTCTGCCTGTCTTGTCCTCCTCCAGCTGCTTCACTACCTGTTTATTAGATGGCAGTCCCTTGGGTCAAGTACAACTGTGACTGCAGCATGACTAGACTAGAAATGAGGCAGAAGCTGGTCCCACTACCACTCCTTCAGGCTGACAGCTCTGCTTGCCACAGGCCTTTGTATTAGCAGTGTACAGGTATTAGAAAGGCTTATTATAAGTAGCAGAGATTTAGAGTCACTAGCCCATGGTTATTTAAACTTTGGATTTAATTTCTTTTAAGGTTTTTCTAAAGCAGTAAAGCTAGAGGTAGGAATCTAAAGCCATCATTATCCAGGGAGCCCTTACATGCAGGGATGTTGTGGATTGCTAGTGAAGAGCAGGCATGGTGTGGTGATACTGCTGGGTCTCAGCTGCCTCAGTGTTTGCTTTTTTCTCTTGAAGGTGATCTTTAACTCTAAAGCAAAATATCTGACCTACACAGGCTTCTTATCTTGCACAGCAGTGGGTGTAAACATCCCATTTTTAGAAGCTGTTTTTCTTCCTCTTTCAAAATTGCCAACTTCAGACTTAAGCAAGTGCCTTGCTGCAGCTCTTCAGTCTGTCCTGTATCTTCTTTCAGATGAGATCTGTATTCTGTCCATTTCTAGATCTGCATTGCAAATATCTTGCAGATTTAAGGAAATCAGCCTTGCACACTAAGATAGAATTATTTGGGCTGGAAAGCTGCCCAACTACCACTACTTTGTTTACAGGCATCACAAGAAAAGCAAGAGAGGGACTATGGTGTAGTAAACTTGCTTATTTTTTTGTTTGCAACTCAAAGTTCTTGGTCACTGGACCTCTCGAGTCTTATGACCCACTCTCATGTATCATGGTGTGTTTGAGGGAGGAATGGAGGGCTGGAAATGCCACTTCAGTTCTTGTTCTGCTTGTACCTCTGTGCATGTGTTGAGAGCTGTGAAACTCAGTGCAGCCTAACCAGGAAGGGGTAGCTGCTTTCCTGAGGCACTGCACCTTGTCATAGTTGGCAGCAGAATTAGGGGAAGTACATTGCAGTGTGTAGCTCCCAGGCAACATTCCCCGTGTGCTGTGCAGTGGGCAAATGGTGATTAATGGTGATTAATGCTTTCATGCTTGCCCCCGTGTCAGGAAAAACCATTTGCAGTGTTCAGTGTCTTCCTGCTTCTGTACCATGAAATCGCTGGGCACAAAGAGCCTGGTCCTGCGTGGTGCTGAGCTCAGCAGATGCTGGAGGCGATGGCTCTGTGGAGACCCACACTAAAACACCTCCACAGCTCTCCAGCGAGGAGGAGGAGGGGGTAGTGCAGGGGTAAACATGCTCCAGGCAGTACATGGGCATTTCAAGCCTTGAGATAAAGCTTAGTGATTGAAGTGTCGAGACCTCGATGGATAGCACTGGGGCGTTGGGAGATGTTGAGAAATGCAAGTTGAGAAGTGAAATAGAGCTATTATGTTCCAGCATACCACTTCCAGGCGCCCTAGATAGCTGTCCAGGGTTGGAGGAGCAATTGTGTGTTGCAGATACATTGCTTAGCCTGTACTTTGGACTTTCTCCTGACCCCAGTGGGGAATTTTTATGCCAAACTCCTAATGTGTGTCAGAATATTCAACTTTAACTAGTCTGTGCTACCTTCTCATGCGTGACACCAAGAGTTGCTGTATCTGTTTACTTGACCTCTTTTTTATAGCATAAGAATGCTTTTAAGCAGAGTGCTGTAGAGATTATAGGGCCCTCCTTCTCTGAGTTACTCCTGGAGTTGCTTTTTGAGGTCTAGATCCACGTGTGTGCCTTCATTCTTGGGTTGAATAGAAAACTTCCATTTGCTGTTTGGTAATGGCACAGATTGTGTCTCAATTGCGCCAGAGTTAGTTCAGCACGCAAAGCAGCTCAGGAATATTCTTAGCTGTGCTTCAGCCTGTTCACTCAAGATGCATTATGGTTTGTCCTTGCGTACTGTGTTGTCTGGACCTGAGCTCCCTGTGCCCTCTGCTGCAGTCCTGCTGTTGTTATTACGTACATATTCTAAAAAGGTCAGATTTATTAATCAAAAAGTTACTGTCTGATGGTCTGCAAGGCTGTAGAGGATGGTCTGATGTTTTTTCCCCCATCTTAGACACTGTCTCAGCATTTGAAATTAGCACAGGGGGCAATTTGGAAAAGAGACTTGATGATCAAAAGCCTGGGTTGTTTTGATGGGTGCAGCTCAGGCTGTTGCAGGCACAAGCTGTTAAAGCAAGAGGTGATAGAGAGGAGAGACTGAGGGAAGCGAGTATAGATGTTGTTATAAACCTTTCTTGGAGGATGGCTTTTATCTTTTTAATTACTCTATGAAAGAGATGGAATGCAAGTATGAATTCATCTGTAAAACCTTTGGTAGAAAATATCTGCTTTTTTTTCCCCCCTTCTCTGCAGTTAAGTACTGTTCCTTGAAGAATGGTTATCACACTCAAAACATAAATTTACCCAACCTTTACTGCATGCTGTGATTGCTGCTGTGTTATCACAGCTTTACAGGTTGGGGCTGCAAGGGATTCAAGTTGTAAGTGACAGCTGCTGGCCTGGCCTCCCTCCTTGCAAATGCTGCTGTCAGTGTCTGGACTGCCAGGCTGAGGTGGATCCAAGTGTCCAGCAAAGTGAGACCCAGGTGTTACTGCCTGGAGCACATTCAGCCTGGGAGGAAGCAATTCACAGGCTGCTGATGCCAAGCAAGGATGATTTTAGACTTTCTCTAGAACAGCATGTGCTGTAACTTTGAGCTGTTTAAAAAAAAAAAAACTGGCAGAATTCTGGAGACATGCATTAATACCAACTTCAGTACCTGATAGTGAAGTATTCCTGAAGTTGAGGTGGCTGGAGGAGAGCACCTAGCTGTGATAACTGAGCAAGCCAGCTCCTGGAGGTGGCTCTTCACCCTTTCTGCTTGAAGGTGGATGTCTTTTTCTCCTCCTCTCACCCATCTTTCTCATGCTCAGCCATTCTAGGTATCTGAATGTACCAACCTATGAGTCTATTGCTTATCACAATGAGTAGGTGAGATCTTGAGCTGTGCTCTGTCAGCTGGAAGAAGTGACATTGTGGCACTTCAGTTGGCAGCCAGATCTTTGGCTTCACTATCCTTTCCTCCTTTGCACTGCACGAATCCAACAGAAATGACTCCCCAGCTCCCTCAGTTGTTGACTGCAAAGCCCTGATGGACTGGCAGTTTGAATCACAGCTGGTGAGTTGGTGTTTCTTTAACTGCAAAGCCTGGTAATTCTCATGGCCCGTCAGTGCAGCAGTTGGTGGCAGTTCTTGAAGATGAATGCATTGAGTTCAAAATAGATCCTTCTATGTACAAACCGCTATGTCGTAAATCACAAGATCTTCATGGTCACACTTAATGTAGCTCCCCTTAAAATAGGACAATATTGTTTCCCTGCCTCGTGATTTAATGAGCTTGTCCTGCATATTTACACAATTTAATCTTTCTTCAAGTGTATAATGAAATGCTTTTAACATTAGGTTATCACAGAATGGCTTGGGCTGGAAGGTACCTCAAATATCATCTAGTTCCAATTCCCCTGCTGTGGGCAGGGACACCTCTCTCCCACTAGACCAGGTTGCTCAAGGCTCCATCCAACCTGGCCTTGAGCCCCTCCAGGTATGGAGCATCCACAGCCCCCCTGGGCCATGAAAATCCTTAAGTTTTTGCTATTTAAATGTGAGGAAACTAGCTTTTGCAAGGGACAGGAATGAGAGAGAATAGCTAAACCAGTGTCTCAGGGCTGATTTAGCTACTAAGGATTTAGTGAGATTCCTGTTCTAGCAGTTCCAAGGCTTGCCATCTGTTGCCCAGTGAAGTGCTCTCTGCTTGGCTGCTGGTACTCCAGAGATGCAAGGCTTGGGCATTGCTTTCTGGAGACCAGAACTGTGTATTGCAGGGTAGATGCTATTCTCTGTTCAGTGTTTCATGTTGCAGTCCAGAAGGGAGTGTTCTCCCAAAACTAAGAGCTAGTGTTCCTCTGACACACTGTGCTCTGAGATTGCCCCCATGAGCACAGTCTTGTCCAAAGCCAGCCCAGTCTGACTGGTGTTCAGATGAGTGGTGCAGGGCAGGCTTCAGCTGCATGGAAACAGACTTGGTGTTCCTTCACAAATAAGGTTTGCTTTTTTTCTTCTTGAGCTCTGGCTCTGCTTTCTCTCACTGACATGCCCTGTGCTCTATCAAAAGCTAAACACACTGTTTGGAAATGTGTAGAAGCCACCAGCCAGCACTAAAACAAAACTCTTAGCTTGGTTTCACCTACGTGCTGCTCAGGTTATGCCTTGTGTTAGTCAGGTGCTGTTCTTAGAGTACATCTGCTGGAGGAAGGTTTGTATCTGTCTCAAGGTGTCCATAGCTTTCAGTGATTCTCCTGGAACCCTAAAGGCAAATTGGAAAGTGACTCTTGATCTCTAGATTATACAGTGTTGTCTGTCTTCACTGTAGCTCATGTACTGGGAACTTCTAAGAGCTTGAGTGGTGCATTTCACATTACATTTCTGTAAGAAAAGCTTCATTGTCTTTTGTCCCAGGAAGTGAATATTTTCTTTGGTAGCTATTAGCCCTCCTCTTCCTGATCTGTAATACTATATCTTGCACTGCTGTGAACCTGGGAGACTTTAAGTGCAAATACATGGAGCCTTTTATAAATCTGCTTTTTGTGCTGGGTTATTTCTGTGAGGGAGAGCAGATGAACTTGAGCACCATGTGTTGCACTTCCACATCTGATAAAAAAATTATGAGAGCTTGGAGGGAATACCAGTAGATATGTAGCAGTATTTTCCAACTGGCAACTTGTGTTCATTGGCTCTGAATTGCATCTCTGTATGCTGTCAACATATCTTGGACTCTTTGCCTCTCCTACTGTCACAAAAGCACCAGGAGTCCATACTTGTAATCGTGCTGCACCTATAAAACCTGACTCTCAAACCAGAGTTGACAGCTGCTCCATCTGTTGTTGACCTCTGCTCATTCACATGAGTATCTGCAGCGTTCCTCAAGAGCTGATGTCATCTGCCTGATAAACACAGGTTAGCCTGGGGCCTTAACTTACATGGCTTGTGCCTCAAACACATTTGCTGTGAGAACTATTTAGTGACTTCCCATTTCCCTTGTAAGTTGTGGCTGAGCCACGGATGATAGAGGATATTATTTAGAGGTTAAAATACTTTACTGCTGTTCAACAAGATGCAGCTGTTCCCAGAGCTGTGATTACCTCAGAGTTGCTCAGGTCAGCTGAAGGCACAGGGCAGGTCAGGGTGTCCTCCAGAAGAGGTACAAATTTTCTGGGAGACAATGTCAAGTGATGCAGCCCTTCTGGCAGGAGTGAGGTGACTGCGTGTAGTTGGCTATATACAGACAGAGGAAGGTTCTGTATTGCAGAGTGAGTGCCTATAAAATTTAGTGTAAAAGTGATCTCACTGAGTTGCTTTTTTAAGAGAGAATTCACTCCAGCCTAGAAGTATCTAGTAGGTAGACAAGCCAGATTGACACTCCTTGGAGCACCCAGGAGGCTGTGGGAGAAACTCTTCTAGTCTGGGATTACCCGAGTCCTAGTTTTGACCTTGCCTGTCTTGCAGACAAGCATTAAAAGAAACTGTCTCATTTTAACAATTTTCTGATGGACTTTTGTTTTCTCTTGATAGCAGCCATTAACTTAGCAAAGCTGAAGCTTTTCAGACATTACTACGTTATGGTAAGTAAAACACTTGTACATGCACATATAGAGCACTTAGAAGTCATTCCAGCCTTTGTGTGGATTACTTGTTGGAAGCTCCTATAGCTGATGGGTGTGGTGGAGATGTTCTCAGTTCTGTGGCAGTGCTGTGCTTTGGTGTCTTGGTCAACTGGGTTACAACCCTCAAAGCAACTTCCCTTCTTTTCCTGGTGGTTGCATCCTTCTGTTTATCCTGAAGCTGGTTCCAGCTATTTGTAATGCTTACTGATTTCCTCTGGAGACAGCTTGAGCTGCCAGTTGAATTGATGGGCTTGAATAACGTACTGTAAACTTGCTAAAAATTAAACATGGAACCAAATGGTGCCTTGAGATGCATGTGTGCAGTTTCTGATTAAGTCAGCAGGAGCCATGAGCACACCTCCCGAGAGAGCACAGGCTTCTTAATGATTTCCAGTGGCCTCATTTCAGACTCTTACAAGTGCTGAGAGTAATAAATTACCATCCTGATTCTTCATGTTCTACAAAATCCTAATACTTAAAGCATTTCCTGCTGTAGCTTAAATATGTTAGCAATAGCTTGAGTCATTTGGATGTTTAACAAGCAGTAGAGTCCTCAGCCTGTATCCTCCATGTTTATGGAGGAGCATAGAAAGGCTGGTCTGCCAATGAGTTGCCTGGGAATTGCTTGAGCTATTTTTCTAGAGAACCAAGTTCTCTAAGTGCTATTGTTCTCATCATGCTTTCTCCTTTCCCTTCCCAGATCGTGTGTTACATTTACTTCACATGGATCATTGCAATTCTCGTAAAGATTGCTGTTCCATTCCAGTGGAAATGGCTGTACCAGGTATTTGACAGCAAAGGAAAATATATCCATTCCTTAAGATGTTTTTTTCTTTTTCCTATTATTCTTTAAATATAACTGCACACAAAAAAATACATAAATTGTTCCTTATGTTGTAATAGAACATCTCAAAGCACTCTGCTGTACCCTGTCTCCTCCTGATTTTTATCACTGATGTGCCTAAGGTGGCAGGAGTATGTTTTTAGTTTTATGTTTGTCCAGCAAGGCTGCTGGATTATACATGAGATGGCTGAAAGTAATTGCACTATTGATTTGTAGTCTTTCAATTCGAAAATGTCTGAAGGAAATTAATCAAGAACATACAAAGAAGAAAAAAATTAGTCAGGTTTGCCCTGTGTAATTGAGGCCCCAGGGAGCCAGGGAAATGGGCTTTCACTCTTCCATCTACAGGCTTTATTTGTCTAGTGACTTTTAAATACTTGGTTTCTTAACATATAATCTAAGTAACTGTACAGGGAGTCTTTGGAATACATTAACTGTTGAAAATACATAGGGATTTTTTTTTTTTCCTCATCTAAAAGCCAAGTCTTGCTGTAGTTATTTAAAAGCACTGAGGTGCTTTTTGGAGTGATGGCTAGAGCTGTTGCTGTATTTAAAGTGACAGGGGAAGCTGAAAGAACAAAGGGCTTGACAGCCTTTAGCCTGGGATTAATGATAACAGGGCAGGAATTGCTTTATTTCTATTATGGCACCAGGCTTCTTGGCCCTTAAACCTTGAACCCTGTGAATGAGGAGAAATATTTCATGACCATGAAGGATTACAGGACTGAACTTCAATCTTGTGTTTTTACTTGCAGCTGCTGGATGAAATGGCCACACTTGTGTTCTTTGTCCTCACTGGGTACAAGTTCCGTCCAGCATCAGACAACCCTTATCTGCAGCTCTCTCAAGATGATGAGGATGACTTGGAGATGGAAGCTGTGTAAGAAACCCCCCCCTTCCTTTTTTTTTACCTGTTCACTTGATTTGAGAAAAGTAATGTTTAAGGTAAACTGGTTTTAATCTCTTTAAATCATTCTTTGGAAAAGATTAGGATCTGCTCACATGTTTAAAGATGAGGTGTGGGTTAAACTACCTGATTTCTGATATGCACAGGAGCCTCTGAGCTGGGTGTTGCAGTGGTGTGGAATAAACTGGTGGAGCTTTTCATGGGGCAAAAAAGATGCCCATGAAAACATGGAGTAAAAAAGCTTCTGTTTATCTATATTGCTGAACACCAACAGGCTTTACAGATTGTCTTTAATGCTTCATATTTAAAAAACCAAACCAACAACAAAAACAAACTACCAATTTACAGGATATAAATGAGTGTGATGTAAGGTCCCTTCTACCTTTATGTTCAGCCTGTAGGTTTGCAGAAATATCTTAAGTAATACTGAGCTGAGGAGATGGTTTTTTACCAATACTCTTCCCTGTTCTATTCCTTGCTGTTAAGCCATGAGGCACCACAAATGCAGTAGGACCTGAGCTAGGCTGGAGAAATTATAAAGCAGGGCTCAAGCTAAGTCCCTGTCATTTTCTCTGCTGTGGTTTTTCTGAGGACTTGAGAAATGAGTGGCATTTCTGAATCTATAATAGAAACTGCCCTAAGAAATTCAGTGCTCTAGAAGGGTTGAATACAGCTGTAATTGCCACAGGCTCTGTCGCCTTAATAGGAGCAGAGCAACCTAATCTCTTCAGTAGTTACACATTTCATGCATAATTGCAATTCATGGACAGGCTCAGAAGCCTGTGCCTAAGAGTTTTTCCATTTTGGCAAATCTCCTTTACCTGATCTTGGGTGAAACAAATCAACAATTTTTATTGCAGGGAGAAAAAAAGTCAGAATGTGTTTGCCCTTATAGCTCATAAAGAAATGGATCTTAGTGGGAAATTTTTATGAGAAGGTTTGAGGTAGAATCCAGCCTGAAATGTCATATAAGGAGTTTAATTTCTCAGAAATATCTCTAGTCATAAAGATCTTCTTTCCAAATACTTAGCTAGTTTTGCTTTGGGTCTGTAAAATCTATCATTGTTGCAAGTGGAATCCAACTGGTGGGTACTGACCTTAAAATCATTGTCACTTAAAGGTATTTAAATGGTTTGTGTAAGAAACTGATTTCTGTTTGGAAGCTGGTAAATAAATATCCATATCAGGAGGGCACTGTCTGAACTGGAAGATGTGGCAGAGATTTGTGATTGTACAGAAATAAGTTTGGGGTTTGTTTTTATTTTTATTTTTGCTGTTAGGGTGAATTTTAACTTTGCATTACATGCTTAATGATTTTTTATTTGGTATTTTTTAGGACAAGTTACATGGCAACTTTCATATTTATTGATTTCAGTAAATTGGAGAAGCTGGTAAATTTAGGGAAACTTACCAGAAATAAGTTGGAGAAAGTTTAATAAATGAATTTAAGTGATTTATATCTCACTGTAGTGAAACAGTGCTAGAAACTTGAGGATCAGAATTCCTTGTGAGCCTTTTCCTAGCAAGTCATTTTGCTCTTTGCCTTGGGAGTTTCCATTGTTGTGCTGTGAGGGTTTTTCCCGTTAACCTTGCTCAGATTTTTCCATCTGGTTCATCAGGATTTTTACTCCATTTGGGCACTTGGCAGGGTGTGAGCTCCAAGTGTCTCATTCTCCCTTTCCCAGCTGCATCAGTTTTCACATATTTGAGAAGCATGGTGTATACACATTCAGTGACAGGTGAAGCACTGCAATGAAAGTGCATTAAATTTCTTGTTGACTTGGTCTTGCTGGTCCTAGTTTTGCTTTTATAAATATTCAAGGTTGTTTCTGTGAGGGGAAAAATACCAGGGCTTATTTGAGCAAGTGACTAAGTGCCTGACAGCATCCTGACTAACCATTGCATGAGTGTGTTTTGTCTTTCATGTGATAAATACCCACTTGTCTTCAGAGGCTATGGCAGAAGTTAAAAGCCTGCAAACTTCAAACTCGATGGTGCTCTACCATGTGTTATTGCCAGGTTTTGTGGTGGTTTTCCTCTCCCAGAGGGTTTTTGTTAAAATCAGGTTCTTTAAAGCATTTGCTGCTGAAGCATTCTGTTTCTTTAGACTCAACAGTTCTATGAGTCAAGGGAGGGGAGAGCTGTGAGGTCATCAAGCCTGTTTTCCAGGCTTGCTTGTCTTCCAGCAAAAATTAGGACATTTTAAGTGCAGTCTCTAACTTACATCTGTTTTCATGCAATGCTAACTATACAAAGCTCAGTCTGGCAGTAAATGTAAATATTGTTAAGGACATTGTGGAAATCTGCAGAATTTCAAGAAAAATCCAAAGACAGTGTCTGTGACAGTAGCAACATAAGGCACAAATCCTCCCTCTGTAAGTCCTTGTGACTCTCAAAAATATAAACCAAGAACAGCAAAGGTAACTTGTAATCAGCCTTTTCAGCTAACACATCTCTCACTTGGGAGAAAACCTCCCCAAATGTTATAGGACTCTCTCTTCAGCTACTCCAGGCTCACCAGAAGCTCTCCTGGAGGAGAGGAGAGTGTGACTAAACCTGAACTAAGGACCAGTCTGTTCTTCTTCAAGTAGGGTCAATAGCCATTCATCATCAGCAAAGTGGCTTTCTGTGTATTCTGTGCTCAGCAGCCTCTTGAGCCCGTTCTGTCAGGATGTGGGCTTGTTGCTGACACTTTGTTAGATTAAAGCTCTCTGCTTGAAAAGGTGCAGCCACACTTGGCAGAAAGTTGTCAGGCTTCCAGTCCTAATGCCATTTCTGGGGCATGAACACAAATATAAACAGTGCAGGAGATGAGGTGGGGGTGAGGAAGGGGGAAGGAAGCAGTTTGGGTTTTTCTTTTGCTCTTGCAGTAAATAATTTCATTAGCTCAGTAAGTTTGCATTAAATGTTAGGTACCAAAGTGCTCTTCTACAGATCTGTGTTGAGAGTGATGTTTATACGTGGGTATGGGGTTAAGATATTTCCACTGGAGGAGGAATTGCAGGAAAAGCCATTAATGGTTTTGTTCTCAACTCAGTAAATCCATCTTACTGAGTGTGTGGAGACTAACTTTGTTTTTCCTTAACACCCAAACAAGCCTCAACAAAGTGAACTGTTGTGGTACCTTTGCTTATGCCTTGGTCTGGAGTTTCTCACTGGATCATGAGGCAACCTATTCTGTGCTGGGACTTCAAGTCCTGCTTGGTTGCTCTTCTGTGCCTTCTCTCAGGCAAACTGATTCATGATTTTCTCCATTAGAAGTGATTTTCTTCACCTGACACATTTCACATGCAGAGATCAGCTTTTATGCTCAGTGGCTGATCAGTTTTCACTCCAGTTTGCAATAGTTTGTAAAGGTGGCTGCTGTTGGTATTTCTTCTTGGACTATAAACCAAACAAAAAAACAGGAGGAAAACCAGCTGAGATCCACCAGTATCAAGGGCTGAAGATGCTTCTGAATGTTTAGCCATTTGTTGATATATTGGGTACAATGGAGAGGGGGGAAAAAAAGAGGAGGGGAAAAAAAAACCTAAATCTTGCAGGACATACCACCATGCCATGGAGTTCTCAGTGAACTCCTTTTGTGCCTCACTTGTGACAGGTTTCCTTCTGGCAGCCACAGAAATTCTCTCTGGAGAGAGGTGGTTTGGTGAGCAGGATTTGTTGTGTACTAGTAGTTTGTGGGCTAGAAATGGAATTCGGCACATTGCAGGTGAGGAACATCTACCTGCAGTATTGCAGGTCAGAAAGGAAATCCTGAGACTGCTCAGAGCACTAGAATGAGAATGGCAGTGGGCTTGGGCTTGGTGCTGGTACCAGTGTTTTACTGGGCACTGGAACATGTTGGCTGAACTGGTTTTGAGAGGGAGGGGAATTGCCTGTTGTACACACATGATCTGAGAAAAGGAGGATTTGAGAGCTCCTCCATACACTTGTCACAAGACAAGAGCAGTGCTCATCAGGTGGTCTCTAACTCCCACTGTTGGATTTCACCCCCAGATCTCTCCCAGCTCTTTGTTACTGCTGCAGGGAAGGGAACAGTAACAAATGGGGTGACTTGACCTGACTGCAGTTCCAGGATGTACCTTTGTCCTGTCCCTCCATCAGTGTGGGAAGTGGATCATTCCCTCTTAGCCCTAACCTCTTATCACTTCTGTTATCATCCTGGTGTGTGATGGGTTTGTAATTGTATTAGAGTGCAGTGCTACAGTCTAGGCTGTGTGCCAGGCAGGATCTTACTCGTTGTGAGTCAAATGTTAGGACTACTTTGGTATCATGTATGTGTAAAACACCTATTAATAGATCCCAGTGTCTGCTGTTGCATTGCTATCTTAGTTGCTCATTTTTGGTTTGTAGTCCATTGTAATTTTCAGCTCCTCCCTGAAGAATTGATACTTAGCCACTCATTCTGCAATTACAAAGGTGATTATTTCTGAAGAGTAAACTTTGTAGCTGTGTTGCTGCATTGTTTTGTATTTTTCAGACCATTGCTTCAACTTGCCAGACTCTCTGCATTCTACTCCTCAAATATGTAGCTCTTAGTATCTTCTGCAGATTTAATAAGCAAGTTCTCTATTCCATTACCCAGGCAATTACTGCAAATACCGAATAGAAGTGAACCCAGGTCAGACCTCTCTGGAACCACACTCAATGTTCTTTCTTTTTTGACAGGAAACCATTAAGTACATCTCATGTGTGCTTTTCCAATTAGTTATACATCTCCTTTGGCTCTAGGACTTTTCCTATATGGCTCTGGGAAAACCTTTGTCAACAGGGAGAACTTAGAGACCTATATGTTCCCTGTACTGATAAGAGATGACATCAGGCTTCTAGGTGGATGTTTATTGTTCACTCATCACAGCTTTCTCCTTTAAGCAACCTCTTTACTTTTCTCTTTTTTCTTATTTCAGTAGGGAATAAAGTTGCTATTTGATCTGTGTTCTTCTCTTTCCCTGTGCCCTTAAACACAAACTCATCTAGGCCCACTTTAAAGTGTCTGAACCACTGACACTCCCAGTACTGCCACCACTAGAGAGCCACTGAACACACCAGTTTGAGTAAATTATTTTTACAGTACATGAACAAAAGCTGATATCTAATATGGAACTAAGGGCATTATCAGAAGAGAGTATCTGAAGGTTACTTTTCCTCTTGGGTGATACTGTGAAAATGTTGTTAGCAACCCTGATCAAATAGAGTGTTCTTACATGGTAAACAGCAGGTGAAAGCAGACAAAGACTGACAGCAGCATCTTTGAACAGGACATTTTTATGTATGCTTCCAGGCATCCCTTGTGAATGCGTGGAGCTATTGACACTCACTCTTTCAGCATCTGAAATAACCTTTGTAGCACATTTATGGGGGAAAAAAAAAAAACCTGCATGGAATGAGAATCTTATTGTGCAGAAGAATAAAGCAAACGTCGTGTGCATGTGAATAGTCTGTTTTGTACAGCTACAGGGAAAGCTGCTGGGGGAAGAGCTCACTGGGCAGTCATGGTAGTTCTGAGAGGAGCAGTGCTGCTCTGGCTGGAGAAATGGTGTTCTGAGGAGTTATGGTCCAATGGTCAGACTGCCAGCACAAATCCAGACTGGGATGGTATAAAAAGGATGACCTCTCTCTTCTCTGTTGTCACTGTTCATTGGGTAATTTTGCTGTTAACAGGAGTTGCTGTGTATTAAGCTAATAAGGTTCATTTGAAGCACCGTCCACTGTGTGTGCATTTGTATATGTTGTACCTATTAAAAGTATTGCAAATGCAGAAGAAAGTCTTTAATGCACAGAATTAAGGGTGTTCAGCTGTATAGCAAAATGTTTGGGGGTTTTTTTGTTGGTTTGTTATTTTTCAAACAAGCTGCTGAAACTTCAGCAAATAAACACCTGGTTTAACTGTTCAACCCCCCCCTGCTATTTTCTTTCAAGTATGAGCAAATATTATTTGCTGGTTTAGTTTAGTGATAGATGGGGACGGCCTCAAGACTCTCAAGGACAGTGGCCTTGCTCCCAGCACCCATCAGTCTTAGGTCCAAGATGATACCTGGTCTGCAAAATGGTAGCAGTGGGAGAGACCAAACAGTGGGTCTTGGCAAAGAGGCACTTGGGAGGTGTTACTTGATGTGTGCAGGAAGACAAGCGTGGGCTGTTGGTGAAATGGGTGTTCCAGTTCCAGGTCTGTTCTCTGATGTTTCTCCCTTCTCTTCCAGGGTGACAACTTCTGGAGTAATGGAGGGCATGAAGAAGGTCAAGAAAGTGGTGAATGGTTCAGCAGAGCCCCAGGGCGAGTGGGAGAGCACGGCGTGACAGACTGGACTGAGGCAGCACTTTCAGAGAAACTTTTTTTTAATTTATTAATATTACTCTCAGTGGAAAGGGAGCAACTAGCACTTCCCAACACTGAAACTGCAGAGTGGGGTGTGTCTGGGGGGAGCAAAGCAGTGCAGAAATAACTATTCCTTGGATCATAAGAAAATGGGATCTCTTGGTACCAGCAAGGAGTGTGAATCATTCATAGGGATTTGGGGTAGCTTATTCTTTTTTCCCCCTTTCTGGATCAGTTAGGTGTTCTGGATTGTTTGCAGCTGCATTCTTCAGAATGTGTAATACTAATGTGAAGAGAGACCTTTAGTGTGTATGTAAAGTATATATTTTATATAATGCGCATATATATATATACACACACTTGCTATGTAACATGTATGCTGGGAAATACAAAGCCTGTCAGAAGGTGGGAAAAGAAGATAAGAGATGTAAGTATTTTTTTTTTTTCTTCTTTCTATAAACTCTCCTTGTGGCTTGGACAAAACATTGCAAAATGAATTAATAGAAACAACTGCGGTTGAGAGACTAAATGGGGTGGTGGAGCAGGTGACTTCTGCCACCACTTCCATCAGTGGGGAAGCTGATAAGTGTCTTCTTGTTTTATCCGTGCAGGTATCCACTTGAATGTGTCAGGTTTTCAAATGTGTTGCTATACAGGGAGCAAGTGACTGCTCTCCATTAAAAGCACTAGCCCGTAGTGCAATAAGCACTAATGTAAGTTCTCTGCTGTTCCTGGAGTTGCTCTTGATTCACACCCACCTGACAAGAAGTACACAAGAGGTGTAAGACTGATGCTTGCTTTTTAGAGGTCTGCTGTGCTATCGTAAACATTTAATTTCGAGCTGTGACCCAGAGCACTTTGATCTGCTTTATAAAATATTTTCAAGGTATTTCTAAAGACGCTCCTTTCTGGCATGGTATAAACAGTACCAGAAGCTCCAGTAGAAATCTGTCCAGCAAATGTACTGCAGAATAAATCTCTGGTTCACCGTTATCCTGAGTTCCTTAGCCTCTCTGCCTGGCTACTTGTACCCCTCTGGCTATGTAGGATTAATGATACTGCTCTTTGAGATGAGCTTAGCAGGTCAAAATGGTATTGCCACCAAAACCAGGCAGTTGCAGCTCCCAGTCTTAAATGTTTTTGTCAGGGAAGATGATGATTATGACCAGAAGCTCAGTGCAGGGGAATACAGAAGACTTGACTATTAGCTGCAAACTCGTAGTGAAGACTTCAGAGACCCACTAGAAATATCTGTGGTACTCTGGTATTGTGAGTAAGGTGAACTGGTGCCCATAGCTGTAGTAGTGAGGCATAGCAAGTGGTTGTTAATTTGGGGTGGGGAGTGGAAGTGGCTCATTGTAATGAGGATAAGCTTTAAGAAAAACAAATCTAGCGTAACTCACTGACCCACTGAAGCCTTAATGTTCATGTAGAGACATTGACATGGTGCTGTTGAGTGAAGTGCTTCTGTCAGGGTGATGGGGATAGGCATCCTCACAGAACTGCAGATGTGCCAGGATCCTTTACAAACTCATTTAGGAAGAGCTTTTTTGACTGGAGGGACTACATCTCTGGGGCACAAGAGATTAGAGGACTCTTAGCCACTAGGTTATTCTGTTCTTTAAGTTTAGAAGGGTGATTTTCTTTGGAACCTTGAACCACTTCTTCAGTCTTGAACAGGGGTTGTAGAGCTCTTCAATGAGCAGCCTGTACCAAGACTTGCTGTCTGAAGAGCAGCATTGTTTTCTCTGGTTGCTGCTGCTTTTCCCAGGTGTTGGTTCTATGCATCATGGAAATGGCAGAAATTAATCTACCTGCTTTGATACGTGGGACTGGTTTCCCTTCTGATAAAGCACAAGAGTAGCCCTCTCCTCTGGGTACAGAAGCCTCTTCTCATTTTCCTCCTCAGCTCTAACCACGTAGTAATCACAGCAGTGGTAGTTTGACTTTAGCTGTCATTGTCTTGCATGATGCAGTGTTAGTGGACACGCAGAACCTACACTATAGAAAGGCTGTTTGGTGACCTGTGAGCCTTTTGGACCTTCTGTATGAAGAAAGCTGCGTATTAAGTAGCTGAGGTGTGAGAAATTGGACCACAAACAAACATAGGCAGTCCCAGCTCATCATACACTTCAATACAATACCTGAAAACCTCATCCTCTCAGCCTGCACAGTCCCTCTGTCCCTGTGGAAGGGTCACTGTCTGCATCCAAAGGGCTACTCAGGCTCTAAACTTTGCTCAGAGTAGTCCACTGGAGACTTGAAGTCTGTTGGCACTGAGATATGTAAGAGATAAGGATTTGCTGTCAGGAACAGGAGCGCAGCAACAGTGTTAATCTGGACATGATGCTCTGTTAGAACCTGTTAATATCTTTTGTGAATGAGATGGGGGGTTCTGATGGGTGTGGCATTTCACCCAGACCCAAGAAGGGCTGTGCCAGGATCCCAGCATGTGCTGAGCTGGTTCCAAACAGCTGCCTGTTCCAGACCTCAGCATCAGAGGAGCTGCCAGTCTGGCAATTGCTTTTACCTTAGTCTCAGGTTTCTTTTTTTATATGCACTTTTTTGCTAAAGTTGCGTATGGAGTAGATTTATCTGCCAAGTCTCTGGCTCACTAGGCAAAGGCCAAAAAATGGGTGATTTCTTTTCATCTTGGCATGAAAAGCCACGGTAGCACTCTGAAAGTGTTTTTAGAAGAGATTTTTCCAAGTTCAGACCTGAGCTTCAGCAGTCAGCTCTACAACCAACTTCAGCTGGCACTTGCTGCAGGATGTTAACCAGCAGTACAACAGTAGCTACTCCCACCTAAGCGTTAGTAAAGAAAATAAGCATGGTGTACAAAAACCAGAGTGATAGAAGGTTCTTACTGCAGCCATTTCCAAAATGAGTTTCTCCTTTGGAATTCCTCAGAGCAGGTTGAAGAAATTGTCTTGCAGGTTGTGTGATGGATTGGACAGTGGCTGGGGAGTTGGAGAGGGTGGCTGCACTTGTGTTCCTCTTGCTACACAGTTTGTGTAAGTAAGGGGGGGTCTGTGCTCCCCTCCTTTCCCAGGCAGCCCCACCCCTGCATGACTGCAAGCGCATGACTCCTGTGAGTGAAAGGCAGCAGCTCAGAGCTGCCAGGAGGGATCACAGCAGCTCCTGCCTTTCACATTCTGATGGCTGCCTCTCTGGTAGGAGGCCCTGTCTGTCACAGGGAGGGAGGGTAGGAGAGCTGCTCGTGACTTACAGACAGTTTGGGACACAGCCTTCCTTCCCTGTCTTCTGCCTTTTACTGGGGTGAGCAACAAACCAATCACCCTGGGAGCTCACAGTGGTGTCATGGCAGGAGTTCTGGGAGAGCAGGTCTGGGCCAATACCAAATAAACAGGTTGGAACGCTTTCACATGCGTTGCTGCAGTGGAGCACTAGGCACAATGAGATTGGTTCAGCCTTTGTTGTGATGTGGGTTATGCCCCAATAAATCCCTGTTGATGATGACATGTAAATGCCACTGGTGGGCTCCTCCTTCCTCCTGTAGCTGCTCAGCAAGTGTCTTCCAGGGGAAGCCACCTCGCAGCGCAAATGCCAGGCTCTTGCATTCTTCAGGCTGGAAAATGTTTTCCTTGATGGTTCATCAAGAGACTTACTTAAAGAAAGCAAGACATAATGGGGTCATCTGGAACATTGCTGCAGCTTGCTCAAAACATAGCAGTTGGAGTTGAAGAAGCCACATGCTGTCCTATTAAGATGCTCTTTCATGTCGTCACCTAACCGGGTGTGTCATGATCTGTGCAGTGCATTGTTCAGTGTTCTCTCCAGCCGAGTGTCCTGGTCCTGGGTTTCCATCCTGGCATTACCCTGGGAGCATGTTGTAAAAATTTGCTGCATTGCAGTATTTTGTCTTGGAGCTAGTAATGTGGAAGATGTATTTTTCTAGGCTAAGTGGACTCTCTGTAGCATGAGCGTGCATCCACCACGTCTCCTTAAGCACTGGAACATTCCCTCTGGCCTTGAAAGGGCATGTCCTGCTCACTCCAGTGTGCACATTTGGTGAAAGTCCAGTGGAAGATTTTCAGCCTGTTACCTCTCTTTTTCCTTGCACTATGCTCCTCTTAGAGAAGAGAAAGGCAGCCTGGCCAGTGGCAATCAAATTGACAAGAAAGGGTTTTCTTTTCTTGTCTGTTTGAAAATGGCCCAGCTGCACTTGAAGCAAATATTGGATATTTGTGTGTTCTGTTGAGCTCTGAGAATTGAAGTTGCTTAGCTATTAAAAAAATAATCAGGTAATAGTGCAGGTATTGAAGGGAAGGGAGTTTCAGTCCACCCAGCTTGTCTCCTTTGGTTTGACCTGTCACGATAGCTAGCAGACTGTTACTTCAAAGCAAATATGTTTTATTGATTCTGTGTTACAACCTCCACTTCACTCATAGAATATTTCCCCATTTTTCACCTCTGAAAAGAGCAGGGAGCTGTGGTCTGCAGCGGGTGGAAGGTACAGTGATATTTGAAACATAATGGGACCTACACTCTAAAACCTGTGACCTTGTGTTTAACTTCAGTAACCTGATTGTTTCATGAGAACTGCTGCCCAGAAACACTTGACCAATGTTTCTTTGTGTTCCCTGGGGCTGATTTGCTGGAAAATGTTGTTCTAAATTGGATTAATCTGGCTTTTCTTGTAGCTGCTGGGTACGATGCTGGTTTGGGCTTATTAATCACTTTTACTTAGCAATATTGGGAAGCTGTGTATTTCCACCCTTGTAGTTTGTCACTTGGATGTAGTAATGATCCTGTAAGAGCTGTGCACGTGTACTTGTAAGTAGCTGCAACAAGATTTAAGAAAAATGTTCAGATACTCACGTCTAAAGTGACAGCACTGGAGGAAAGTGGTTCAGAAAAGAGTCACTCCTTGTAGGCTGACTGGCTCAAGGACCCGATTATGTTTTGACTGCAGCAATCCTGTAGAAAGGACGATTCTCAATAAATATTTCCCTGTGGGATTTCACCTGGGGTTCTGCTCTGTGTAATGAAGCAGAGCCTGACCTCCAAGTTGTCAGAAGCACTTCATCCTGTAGTGCTGGAGCACTAGGCTGGTACCTGCTCTGTCAAAACAGAGTACGGGTCTCAATAGCTTCCCTTTCCCTTTAGTAACTATTAATAATTAATTCTAGATCCTCTTGTGTCATTAAGCAGCTTTAGGGCACCTTGTACAATGTAGCTCTGAATTCCTTTAGTAAATGACCTCCAGAAGAACTGAAAAAGACATTGCTGTGCTGCAAGGTCTGGTTCCAGGGGTTTGGGTGACCTGTAGCTATCCTATCAGTTCATGTTCAGATGTACAAATGGATTTTTTCAGTATTTTTTTAAACTTTATTAAAAGAACAGCAAATGGTATTTGAAGAGAAGCAAGGTAGATACATGAGGATGGTCTGTGTAACTTGGTTTCCCTGCTGTGATGCAAACGTGTAAAATAAAGATTGACCAGAAAGAAGTTTAATGCATCTCATTTTCTGCTTCTGAACCACTAGCAACCAAGTGGACCCATTGATTCCAGAGCCTGCATTTCCCTCTGCCTGACTTCCATTTGCAGCTGTTAACATCTGCATCATGAAAAAAAGACTTCTGGGAGAAAAGCTTTCCTGTTAGTGACCAGAGCAGGATTCACTGGAGCTTCCTTGAGCTGAAAGACCTCCAGGTACCCCGGCTGTGCTTGTATGTGCCCAGCTCCTCTTTTAGGTTTGCAAGCAGAAGTTCTGCAGGAGTTTCTGTGGGCTGAGTCTTGGATGGAAGCATTTCTCATGGACCTGTGTCTAGGAAGGCAGGTGCATCCAGCACTGGTTGCTGCTGGCCAATGTTGTGGCCTCCTTGTTCCCCAGGGCTTGGTGTCAGCTTGCAAGGGAGGACAAGGAGCTGGTGCTTTGAACCTTGGGGACCAGATATATATATATATAAAGGAAGTTTGTATTTTAAGTAATATCCTTTGTGGCACTTGCCACATTATCTCAAAGGGGTAAGTCCTTGACCTGTTTTAGGCTGGACTGAGGGTGATTTGGGACTTTTGTAGTTGTTCTTTTTGAGATGTCAGGATCTAACCCTATGTTTCAGTTCTGCAAGCTGGTTGGGTGGGCAGGGCTGAAGAGGGCAAAGTATTTCTGTGAAGTGCTCTTCCTGATAACCCCCAGCCCCTCAAAAGCATATGTCCTTCACCACAAAATAAACCTCTTCGAGATGTTTCTTACAGCTTAGTCTGTTGTTCTCATCCTACCACAGGGGGGTAGTGCCAGAAATAGCCTGTGTTCTCTACCCTGCAAATCCCAAGCAGCCAGTTCTGCATTGCCTCCAGCCTTTGGGTGGGTGGTGGTTTACCAGGGAACTAAACTATAAAAAGTACATGGGTTTGAAACTTAACTAATACCCTGCTGTGGAATGAAACCACCTTCCTGTGATGAAGGTGATGGCTGGTTGTTGCACTGCCTACATCTTCCATGCAGGTACTTCTTGGGTGTTAGGTGTCTCTGAACTGGGCATCCTCTGTGGTTTTGGTCTATTGTATATTTGGCATTAAGATGTTCCCCCTTAGAGTGAGAGCAGCTGAACTCATCCCTGCTGGAAGTGCCCAGGGCTCCAGTGGAGTTACCTGCACCAGGCCAAAACTCACTTGGCTGTAAGGAAAGGTGGAAGGTTTGAGGTGGAGTGTGTGAAGTGGGACTAAAATGTGGGAAAACTCACTTGAGATTGAGAGCAAGTGTTGATTGTGTGACCTGGTCTAGGTGATCCTGCTCTGGCGGGGGGATTGGACTAGATGATCTTTCAAGGTCCCTTCCAATCCCTGACATTCTGTGATTCTGTGATATGGGGAAAAAAAAATACTGATTTCTGCCTGCCTTCAAGGGGAGACAAAAAGGAAAGGCCTCTAATTGTAATAGAGCTTTTAGTATTAAGGTCTAGTGCAAGCAGAGATTGTCTGGTAGAGTTACATAGTGGGGAGAATAAACAAAACCAGATTCCTGACAAAGCTGTCAGATCCCTGACACATGGAGATGTGCTGTGTTAGGATGCAAGTTTGAGGGTGTTTTCCTGTCCAGGGGAGGTAAATTGGTTTAGCTGCTTTAAGAATTTTCTTCTAGTGTCTGGAATTAAGAGTCTCTGGATCATTTGCTGCTCCTCATTGCAGTTCAGGCTGCCTGCTGTCAGTGCTCTCCTCTAGCAAGATTATCTTCATGACTGCAAAGAGCTTCCTTCTCTTTAAATCTTGCTTTTACCTTCCTTTGCCTCCTGAGTGACAGACTTTAATGAGCAGGAGCGTGTTGTGGTGCCCTGTATAGTGAATGGTCAATAAAAACAAATTGCTTTGTACAGAAGAGGTAATAACACAGCTTGCATTGGCACAGCTGATCCTGATACTGGGGTCCTCGGGTAGGAGACAAGGGCTTTTGTGTGTCTCAATAACAAATGCATGTCACCCCTTTCTCCTCTCCCCTGTCCATAGACAATAATGTAACTTGGGATGATGCCTTCTTGTGACTCTCTTCTTCTGTGGCATATTTTTAGTGGAATGGCTGAGATAAGGCATGAGGTGGCTCTTGTATTACTGAAAAAAATTAAACGGATGTGCAAGGTGAGAGTGCTACGGTGGTGGGTGAGATAGGTGAGGATCAAAATGGAGGGGGTAGATTAAATCTCCTTTTGCTGCTCCCTCTTGGGATGATTGTGCTGAGCTTGGCCAGACTTCCAGCATCATCAGTGAGAGGAGCTGTTAACAATATGGGTCTCCTGTGGGAAGGGGAATACATTAGTAAGTTTTTATTTTAATAAGGTTTATTTTGTCCCTGGGGATGCTGTTCTGGGGTGCTGATCTATACTGTCTTGAGCAGACATCTTTGTAAAGTGGCACAATATCCCCTGGGCAGCCCTAAGAACACGTATGAACCCTGCAGGATGTGGAAGAGGAATTGTTAGTGCCTCAGATGCCTCTTCCCCTGAGCTGCTCAGGAGGTTTTGTTCTGCAGGAGCTCTGAAGTCAGAAGGAATCCTGCACCCAGCACAGCTCTGAGGATATCGATCTACATCTGGGAGAAGCCAAACTTGCTCTTTTGGGGTTGGATCTCACACCAGGAGGTGGTGGCCAAATTAGAGGGGCTACAAAGAACATCTGCAGTGACTGCGAGGAGAGAGTTGAGCAATGACAGAAGATTACACAAATTAAAGCTGTAAGCCTGACTAAGTGATGTTTAAAGACAGCCAGGCAGACATATCCTGCTACAAAATGGCTGCATGGAGGGAAACCACAGAAACGGGTGGGGAATTAATGAGTGTGGGTCAAGGCCTGAGCTGTGGAGAGGTGAGATGAGACAGAAGCCGAGGAAAACAAGATGTTAGGAGAAAACCTTGTGCCAACGAGATGGGTTTGGCTGCAAACCATCTCCCTGGAGGAATGGAGGCAGTTGTGTGTTGTTGTAGATAATCAACACCAGACTGGACAAACCACTGCTAAATGTACTGTAGGGAACAACCCTTCTTGGCTGTGAGCTGCACCAAGTGCCTGACTCAGTCTTCATCCACTTGCCTATCTCGGTGTGAAGTTTATCACATGCATGATTGCTGGTTTGGGGGTTCATTTGTGTTTACTGTGAAACTTGTAAATGCCTTGAGTGAGCTCAGTGGCTCTGTAGGAGGAACATAAAAATGCTGTGTTAAAAAGGAGCTGGTACGTGCGTGCCCTGATCTGTATTCATGCTAAGTCAAGGTTTTAACTGTTGTTGCAAAAACTGAGCAGAAATATCTGCTGGGATTTGCTGAGCACACAATGCCATGAATCAGAGCAGCCTTTTGGGAGGCAACGGTTCAACCTCTTATGACAATGAGTTTGAAAAATAGGCACAGGTCGATTTTGTGTATTTGACTGGTTTTGGGGGTGATTATTTTGCTTTGGTGGGGGTTTTTTGGTGTTTTTTTTAATTTAACGATTGCAGGGTGGGGTTTGTGTGGACAGACATCACTGCTGATAGTGCAGTTTGTTTATGAAGTTCACTCAAGAGGCTTGTGTCTCATCTTAAAACCAGAGCAGGTCAGAAGGACCAGCCCTGGCTGCCCTCCTTGGGCTGTGGTGGGTGGTGTGTGCAGCACAGACCCCACACACCAAGGGGCTGATGTTCTACTGTGCCTCATGGGGAATCTTGGAGAGAGCCTGACTTCTGTCTGACTCATGGTGTGAAAACCACCACCACAATTGTGCCCGCTGCCAGTGCTCACAGCTCAGCAGGGAATGGGCAAAGGCACCGAGATACCTTCACAGTGCAGATTTGGGCAGGAAGGCAGACAGCTGGCAGCTGCACACCTTCCCTTAATTGTCAGAGTTGGAAGGGACCTTAAAGATCATCTCGTTCCAACCCCCCTGCCATGGGCAGGGACACCTCCCACTACATCAGGTTGCTCAGAGCCCCATCCAACCTGGCCTTAAAAGTTTCCAGGGAATGGGACTTCCACCACCTCTCTGGGCAACCTGTGCCAGTGTCTCACCCCCCTCATGGTGAAGGTTCTTACATGTTATATATATTTTTTTTTTTAATTATTTTTTTTAAAGCTTTGTTCTGCTCCAAACCCCAGGTTTGCACTTTAGGGACACTTCTTTCAAAGAGGTTGTTGGGATTTTTTTTGACTAAGAACATGTGCTGGAGCTGGGGAGCAGAACTGGTGAGCACTGCTCGAGTAACCTTGCTCAGTGCATTGCTCTTAATGTGGGAAGCTGCCTCTCCGAGCCCTGGTTGGGTGCTGCGGGGCGTCTCTGCTGCAAAAAGCTGCTGCTACCTCTGCAGCTGTGATCTTATCAGAGGCAGACACAACAGCACAGCGCTCGCTCGCTTGTCCTTACGAGAAGTCTTTTATTTTCTGTCCCTGAACAAATGTGCTGCCTGTTTCCAGAGCCGTGTTTGAAGGCGGCTGGGCTGAGCTCTGCGGTGCTGCAGGATGAGCGTGGCAGGAGCAGAAAAAGAAGGTGGTTTCCCAGTAGTTGCCAGCTGTGATCTGTGATGTGCCACGAAGGAAGATCTCAACACCTCCTCCTGCTTGGCTTTGTCTCGGCCAACTGCTGGTTGCACTCGGCAGGCAACCGGGAGAGCAGCTGATGAGTTCTCCACAGCCACCCTTCCCAGGTGCCTGCATTAGCATCACAATTACAGCCCCAGAGGCTGTGAAGAGAATGCAGGCTTTTAAAAAATATACTAGAATTTAGCAGAGAAATTAATAGCATAGCAAATTGTAATGCTCAGCGTGTCGGCTGCGTGGCAGGCTTGAAAGGCAACTGTATGTGCAGCCTTCTGCTCATTTCCAGCCCTGCCATCCTTGGCCATCATTTCAACATCTGCAATCCTCTTTCCTGGGGAAAGAGCCCGTGGGGCACTCTTCCCACTGCCATTTACCCCCAAACCTGGTATGTTTTATTTCTGGTGTGTTTTCTCTAAAGCCACACTGTGTGCTGACACTAAAATGCTATCTGAAATTAATATCTAATGGTGATAGCCAGTAGGGCTGCTGGAGTTTGACTCTCGGAGTGTTTCGGGTTATAAATCTTGATTTCTGAGTGTTTTCTTATTTATTCATATCTAGGTCAGCTATGAGAACAGTTACAACAGGAACTCAGTGCTTGGTGCTTGCCATGGCCCGCAGTGAAACCAGGGGCAAAGCAAGAGCAGCACCACTCACATCTTGTCAAGCTTCAAAGAGCTCTGGGAATGTACTGGTTGATGATCTTGAAGCTGTGGAATCAGGGCCATTTAGAGCTGCCCACAGGCATGGAATCATGCACGTATGTACAGTTGTAATCTGAGATTAGGTGATGCCTGGGGAGCTGAGGCACTGGTGAGGATGTCCCCAGGACTGACTGGGGCATTCCTGTGCTCCTCCTTTGTGGCTGTTGCACCAGGATGTTGAATTCACTCTATTGGCATTTTTTTTTTTTCTTCAAAACCCCTGGAAAAGCAACTATTTTGGTGGCTCTCAGTGCCAGCAGTGACCACGGCTTGTCTGGAGGAGCAGCCAGCGCTGATGCCAATAATTTTTTTGGCTCTTTTTCTGACTGAGTCAGATCACTTAAGTCTTAACCTTAAAATAGCCACTATTTTTGTCGTTGATATAATTAATCTCGTGTGTGTGTGTGTGTGTTCCTTCCCCATCCTTGGCTTTGAAGCTTCACCACTCCCCTTCTGACCAACTCCCTGCTTTAGCACAAGGAAGCTCTTAGCAAAACTTGGCTTTTTTCTGAGAAAAGCACAAAGTGCAGGCTCTGTGTGCTCTGCTTGGGAAGTTCACTGCCAGGCAAAGGCTGTTTGCTGCTGCTGTCTCCAGTGGTTGGTTGGTTTTGGGGCACCTTCTTGATCTGCTTTTGCGTGGGTGGGTGTAGAAGGTTTGGGGGGTGACACTGGCCATGAAGACGGCAGTAACAGACAGATGGATGTGTGGGTTTAGCAATGCACTTGGGAGAAAAAAGGGGTTGGTGAAGCCTGAAGTATGAGTGGACCCTGTGCGAGGCCTCATCCAGCCCTCAGAAGGGGAGGAGAGAGGCAGGGGATGGGCTGAGCTGAGCTGGGCGGTGGATCTCTCAGCTCAGCCCATCTCCTGCCTCTCTCCTCCCCTTCCCAGGGCAGCTCCTCATCGGTGCACCTCCAAGAGTACGAGTGTGGGATACTGGATACCACCCCATCCCCACATTCCCAGCCATGCCAGAGGTGGGGTTCCAGGGGGTGTGGTACTTGGGCTGTGTTATACCACTGATTTTTCAAGGCTCAGCACATCAGGAGAAGGGAAAGAAAAGACGTTTTGCAATGAAGCACAGAGAGTGAGCATGTTAGAGTGGGGGAACCAGCCCTCGCTGCTTGCACGCAGCGCTACTCCCATGACATTGCTGTAGTCCTGACAATTAAATCAACCAAGGCACGTTGGGGAAAGCCCCCGTGCTGGTGTCTGAGGATGCTTTATTAAATGCACGCAGCGTGACGAGCCCACGTGGAACAAAAGGCTGCGTGGCTCAGCCTGACAGATTCCTTGTGTCCTGGGGAAAAAGAGCTCCAGTGGTTTTGTTAAACACTTTAAAGTAAATACCCGAGGAAGGAAAAGCTTTCTGCAGACAGATGCACAGCCCACGCAGCTCCCCGCTTTTGCAGCCAGAGCGTGGAGCATCCTTGGATCCCATCCCAAGCTGGGGCACTGGTGTGGCAGGAGCAGCAGCTTACCTGGGAGTGAGACTCTGCTCCGACCGCAGTGGTGACAGCAAATATGCCCAGGGAAGGATCATTTCCATGGCAGCACGTTGCAATGTGGTGAGCAGGCAGCGGGTGCACCACGAGCCTCACGTGCAGTCACTTAATAAAAGAAGCTGGGCAGGGGCTGGGGAGGCTCTGAGCTGCCATCACTGGCCATGCGAGATGTGAGCTGTGTCCAGGTCTGCCTTGGAAGAGAGGTGCAGAGGGATCTGCAAAGTAAAACTG
The DNA here is from genome assembly GCA_013401335.1 of Brachypteracias leptosomus. NCBI lineage: Eukaryota > Metazoa > Chordata > Aves > Coraciiformes > Brachypteraciidae > Brachypteracias > Brachypteracias leptosomus. Next base: position 174,371 of record VYZX01007317.1, on the reverse strand, counting down.
CCCTTGGGAGCTGGCCCCGTGTTGGATTTTCCTCTCTGAGTAAACGACTGGGCTCCTGTCCTAGTGTGCTGACCACGTTCAGTTTGTCAGGGTTGTTTTGTGTGTCCCAGTTGCTGTTCAGATTCCACTCCTGCCAGCCCCAGGAGCCTTTCCAGGCTGGGGCTGTGTTCCTCTGGCTGTAGGAAAGTCGCTGCCTCCAAGAAAATGCCACTAGTGGTGTTATTTAAACAATAATAAGGTTAAACCTAATAATTAGGAAGAGAAAGTGAGTGGCTTGCACAGTTTCTGATTACTTTTCTCCTCTGTCTGTGTGATCTGGGCTCTTCCTTCAGCGTTCCCTGTGGTGGAGGCAGGGTAGAGTTTTAAATAGAATTAAATCCCTTTAACATCAGTTTTGCAGCAGCAGAGCTTGTACTAAAATGCCAGTGCTTCGTGGGGAAGGTTTGGGATATGAGCCTCACTTATCACCTGGGCGTGGGACAGCTTTGCTCTGCCAGGAACCCCCCCCCAGTGCAATGTGGTTACAGCCCAGGGACCACAGATGAAGGGAAATAATGCAAAAATTTGGATTTTGCTGATGGGCAGCAAAGGAAAGGGCTGCGCAGGCTCTTTACAGCAGATTTGGGGACCAAACTGAAATCATCTGAGGCCTGTGAGTCTTAGACAGGCCTTTGTCCTTAAAAGCCATGCAAATACTGGTAGTGACTGGTGGGGATGCTGGGTGAAGACACGAGCCTTGGTGGGTCCTGGCAGCCGCATGCATCAGTGCTGTCCATCCCTGGGGTGTGCTGCTGCTGGGTGCCCGAGCTGGGACACGGTGCTGGTGGTTTTATACTCTTCAGCCTTAATGAGCTTGTTTGTGGAAAGCAGGGTAAGAGAGGACTTTGTATTTTAGAAACATCCACCTGGAGAATGTATCTGTGGAGAAGTGAGCATCAGACAACTCTTGGCTGGTTAAAAAACAGGGTGCAGAGCCCAGCACTGGATGCGCTGAGCTCCTCTCTCCCCTTTGCACATTCTCTGTGTGGTTTTGGGCTCCCTGCAGCTTTCCAGACAGGTTTTACTGTATCTAAGCACAAGACTTTCTTTCCCTCCTTGGCTGCTACCACAGAAGCCCAGACATGCCCGGGCAGCTCCAGTGGGGCCTTCATTGCAACACGGGCAAAAAGAAAACTGTCTTTATCTTGTGCATCGGTGCAGCTCGTGAACACGTGCACACATACACAGGGAGCTTTTGTGGAGCCATAAAGCCCTGTATGGTTTTGAGGTGGAAAAGAGCTGAGTGCCACTGCTTTTAGCACTTGTATGGTTTTCTGGCTGTGCCACAAACCTGTGTAGGTTCAATCCATGGGTTTTTTTGAAGGGATTGAACTTGGTCTCAATATGCATGTTGCAGAGAGTGAACGAAGGTTCATAAGGGCCCTGAAAATATTATTGTGAGGGGTGGTGAGACAGCGGAACATCTCCATTCTCTGATTTTATGATCCTGGGGTAGGAGGCAGGGACCTGCCTTCAGCTGGGGGCAGCCAGGATTTGCAAGACTTTTCTACCACTGAAGGTGGTGTTGTCCCACCAAGGTCACCCGGGTCCCCCAGGCGCTGAGCTCAGCCTCGCTCCAGGCTATGTGTTCCTACCTCCTCTTTCTCCCCCACCTCCAGCTGCCCATCAGCCCCCCAGGCAGGACCCCAGCTGAGCATCACCCCTTTCCACCTCCCGACGTTTTTCTCCGGCGGAGGCGTGTGGGGGGGGACAAACCCCCGAGGTGGAGGCCGGTCTGGAATCCCTCTCCCACGCTGTGGGGGCGGCGGGGCCGTGCCGAATCCCCCCCCTCCCCCCTTCTTGGCTCCATCCCGCAGCCGGGGCGGGGCTCTCCGCGCTCCGCAGCCCCCGCAGCGCGGCCGCGGCCGCTCCGCGCCTGGCAGCGGAGGGAGGGCGGGGAGGGTGCGTGTCACCAGGGACACGCAAACACACGGCCACGCACACGCAGGGCGGCCCCGCAGCGCCTCGCCGCTCGCCTCTGCAGCCAAACCCCGGGCAACAAAAGACACCCCCCACCCTCCCCACCGCCCTTTTCCCGGCCTCTCCGCGGGATGTAGCCCCGGCCGGGAGCTGCCACCGAGGCACCGCGGTTCCNCCGGCCACCATGGGCAAATCCAACAGCAAGTTAAAGCCTGAAGTTGTGGAGGAGCTGACCAGGAAAACGTACTGTGAGTAAACGGGACCCGGAATCGGGGCGGGGGGAGGGAGCTGGGGGGCTGGCTGCGCGGCGGGGATGCTGCCGAGGCGGCCCCGGGGGCCG